>VZSV01000042.1:3172065-3186404 GCA_013398735.1 Nothocercus julius
GAAAATCTATATCTGGAAAGGGTGTCAACTGTGGATCTTAAGGGACTAACTTTATTGAAATAGGGAGATCTTTTTCTCTAACCTTGGTAAAAATGAATTTTTCCATTCTGTAGTGCTGGTACCAGTTCTGTTCTTGGGTACTTGAGCCATATTAATGTCATTAATACTTTTTTCTAATTTCTAATGTGTTTTCTTTGATTTTTGCTTATGTGCATCATCTTTCTGATGACTTCAGTGTCCTGTAAGAACAATAGGCATAGTAATTGAGAATTATCATGGAAATCTATGTCAGATGATAAATAAGCAATTTACGAATGAATATCTCATGATGACACCGATTTAAAAAGAAGATCTTTCAAACTGCACATTTTGTTATGGCAGCTGAACTGCTGGCACATTAGAGAGTTCACAACACACAGAAACTTCAAGCAGTCTGAAAAAGCCAGTGAAGGAGAGGCAGTGGTTTAAAAATACCAGAGGGCTTTATTCCAGCATGATGTATCATTGTAAGGGGAATGAAGTCTGTTTGTTCTGAACTCAGCATTTGGACTGCCCACTTGTTTTGCAGAAGCACTGGGATGGCAATAGAGAGAGAATTTGGGAGGGGCTTTATGTACAGGGGGGCTTTATTTGTATCCTGGTCTTTAATTTATCCAATTTAACATACATTTTTTCAGACCTCTCTGGTGTTGTCTTATCATTTGGGGGAACATATCTGATGTAGTGGGTCCTGTGACAGCTGAGACACCACAGTCTTGGGCTTCAAGTAGCGCAGTGCCATCTTGATATCTGTGCTTGGCGCATGGGTTCATTGACTCTGAAAATACCGCAGGATGTTCTTACCAATGATAAAAATGGGATTTCCATCACATTCTGTCCTCTTAACAGATAATAGCAAAGAAAATGATCTCTGAGTATGTTTTCAAGACCAGTGTGAAACTAGCTTGTATGGAAGATAGACTGAGTAGTGTTCATGCTGTGTATTTAGTGCTTAGGTGGGAAATCTATGGCTCCCTCTATAAATCATTCTCTCCATTGTCTATTAACCAGTTTGCTTAATCACTTAATGCTAGCCTCTGAAATTGGATGGTGTAAACATTCTTTAGAGCTTCTAAGACCTTTAGTAGGGAGAGGCACATTTTCATATGTTAGTTCAAATGCATTGTTGTACTTTATTTCCTTTACAGCTGAAAATTATATTACCTAAAGGCAATTTCAGTGCCTGAAATGAAGTCATAGGCCATATGCACATGTAGGTAAATTCCACAGCTCTGATTTACAGCAGAGAGGCTCTAACGAAGGGTGTATTCATGAAGTTCAATACTAAGCCAGCATAATGGTCTAAAGCTGACTGTATTAAAACAAGTTAAAATACAGAGAGAGTGAGAGTGAGAGAGTCCTCACAACAACTACCTAAATCACTTGTTCAGCCTCACATAGTAGTGCTGGAAATCAAACCTGGATTTTTCACTTCCTGAAATGAAATCCTTTCTCTTTTTCTCATGTTAAATGTCTTTTCAGTGACCTGGCTCTTTGAGAAAACTTTACGCCTGTGGATTACTCAGAAGACATTTGCATGTCTTAAATCAATAATAAATAAAATAACATACAAGATTTGTTATATATGTGACATTTCCCCTAACTGCAAAAGAACCCAAAGGCATTTTCTTTTTCCTTCCCTTTAAAAATGTCCAATCAAAGAATTTAAATTTTCTTTGATTTGAAAGAAATGTCGTGTTTGGACTTTTGTTCTTCATCCTGTAACTAGTTATGACAATTGACTTAAAATAACTTGCAAAATCATGCTTATAGGGACTAGCATAAAACACATATTCCAATGAGATATATGGATTATGTATATATTTTAAAGTGTGAATTCAGCTGAACATCAACTGAAGCTAATAAGATATGTGTAAATTTATTTAAATAACACATTAAACTTCTTTCTGTTCTCAAAAACATTAGAGAAAAATTAAAGAAAACCATTATGAGGAATCACTGCTACTCATTCACTGACTAGTGATGGATAATGTCTTCCAATATTTATGGATAAAAGTATTATGAAGGAAAATGGAGCTAATGGAGAACAGAGAAAAAGAAAAACTGAGAAAAATGTTAAAATGGAGGAAGAAATATTATAATAGCTTATTGGAAGACAGGAAAGCTTAAGCTGAGACGATACCTGAGAGATACACCTGATGAGAATATAAACAACCATAAATTGAACAGAAAAGAAAAAATGAAATAAAAAGGCAGAAGATTTATGAAGTTGAGGAACGAAAACAGCTATTGTGATAATGGACAAGATCATCAGCTCTGACCCTGTTTGGAAAAAAAAGAAGACTTAGGAGAAAGTGATAGCTTCCCTTAACTCCCTGGAGCCATTCCTATCATCCCAGTTTCATCAAGAAAATATACTGAAAACTGACAAATGTGCTCAGCAGGTATAATAACACCAAATATCTTCCAAAATTCAACTGAAGGCATGAAGTACCTTCTACTAGCCAAGAAAAGTCTGAAGACTCATTTCTTTTGCATTCCAGATAGGTGACCATGTGACCAAAGCGGTTAAAGTTTTTAAAAATTCCCCTTCAAAGACTACCTGAAAAACGTATAATACCACTTCATTTTTTCAGTCTTTTTTTCTTAGATAACTCCTAGAAAAGACATAATTCCAAAAGACTTAATTAGCAGTAATCCTTATATGAAGACAAACATTTTAACTCAAAGACAAAAGGAGATGTGTTTTGGCATACTGTTTCCACTTGTGCATGCTTGAGCGTGTTAATTAGGTACTGCTGAAATTCCCTGAGACTTTTATCACATGAATTTTGAAGAAATGTGAATATAGAACAGTACTCAGGACTTGAAACAGATCCAAGCAAAGCCATTACTTTTAAGATACATATTAGTATTCATGGCAAGGCAGCACACCCTGGTCAATGCCAATGAAATCTTTTGCAGCTCAGCTTGTGATTATTTAAGTACAAACATAGAAAAGTGGCAACATCATTTGGCTTCATAGTTACTGTCATTTTACGAGATTACAATAGGAAGCACAGACAGATGGAAAAGTTTCACCAAAATCTGCTTCATTGCACTTCATTATCACCCAATGGCACACAGAGAAAATAGTCTGTTGAATTTTGTGGAAATACTAAAAGAAAGTGGGCAATATGAAGATGCATGTGACCTTGAGGTGGTGTAATTTCAAAGTTTCTCAGAAAGTCACCATGCATTGGCTATGCAGAATTTTTGTGACTGCTTTAGGGACATGCAATTTCACAGAATGGTTGATATTGGAAGAGACCTCTGGAGATCATCTAGTCTAATTCCTAAAATGGGGCACTACCGAACTTCAACTCTCCATGTTTTAGATGTCCTGTCTTATCCTCCCTGCGCTCCTGCTGCTGCTGCAAAAGGACTTGTATGTTCTTCATGTCCTGTGTCATATTTACTAGCCTTTTGCAGATGTTTCATGTGCTATAAGGATATTTTCATATATGTTTCATGTGCTATAAGGATATTTAAATGAGCTAGACACCTGGGCAAGGGGATCAAATTCTGCTTGACGAGATTTCACTACATAAACAAAATTCAGATGGTTTAAAGTTTAAGAGATTACCCTCATCCCTACCATTCTAAGCATCCACTCCCCAAAAAAAGGACTTGTGGATTTGTGATATTCGAAAAAGTGATAGAATATCTCATTTTGATATAGCACTATTTGGTAAAAACACCCCAAGCTTCATGATCAAAGAGAGATATTCAAAGATTTCTTTTATCCTGAATGTTATGTAAGGTATACACTAGAATAAAATCTGCATGATCCCAAGTACACAAGAAAACTCAAAGCATAATGTCAAGTACAAGAAAAATAAAGCAGGAAGATATATAGAGTTAACATCCACCATAATAGTGAGTCCTTTCTTAATGAATATTTATAATTTTCCATTGTGGATTTGTTTACCAAGTGTTTGGAGATTGAATATAAAGCTAGAAATCTGATTAGTATAAACAACATGGTTATTAATTTGCCTAGAGCCTAAGAAAGAGAGAAGGTAAGGACTCAAATCAAAATATATTGAATAACTACATTTCACATGACTCTGTGTTTATCAGTGACTTTAACCCCAAAAGTGAGCTTTGTCTTCCATAAAAAAAAAAAAAAAAAAAAAAAAAGAGGTTTATTTATCTATGTTTCTGAGTTAGCAAGAGGCCTAAGTCAAAGGAATAGTGTAGTAATTGTGACCAATTCCAGAATTTATTTTCAAAAAGTTCTTGAATTTTGATATCATTATTTGCATATAACACTTTCTCTGAGTTTATATTCTTTAGTCTGCAATTCATAAGATATTAAAAAGTATTTCAAGATGTGACAATACTTTTTTACACCACCCTATGTGTGTGGGCATGGGAAGTTACATATAGTATTTTGGATACATTCAATTACTTATTTCTAAACATATATATGATTTTATCAAATCATAGTACTTATTTCATTTTTTGACATTTTTAACACAGAACTTGAAAAATTTGCTATTCCATAGATCACATTTACCGTTAATAATACACATAAGAATTTTCAAGGCCGGTGTAAAACTTTTTGAAGTCCTTCTTCTTTCTCTCCTTTTTAAGTAAACATTACTGATTTTTCTAGCAGCCAGTGAGACACCTATCCAGATGTCTGTTTTCCATCACTGACTACTGCTAGGTGAGATGAATCTCAGCTTCCGGGCTCTGCACGCCTGACTTGTTCTGTGCTCCTTGTTCTTGTGAAAGGACACTCTGTAGCAGTGGTAGGACAGCCAGAGGCTGATGAAGCCTTTCCTTTTGTGCAGGAAGGGCAGAGGGGATTTCAGGGTGCACACTGTTGTAGACGTTTATGATAATCATCATTGTATCTATAAGAATATAAACGGTTTTCCAGGAAAACCTGTTTCACTCAGTTTCATTTTCAAAGGCTTTTTAGACCTTGGCTATTCAAATTTATGTTAGGAGGCTAGTAGTAATTAATGTTAATAGAATATTATGCATTCCATCTGCAGGGATTCAGTACTCAACATTTGCCAATAAGAAAAAAAAGAAAAAAAAAGTTACTAAAAGTTACTGCAAGATGTATTAAAAAATAACAGGAATGTTTATTTTCATATAAAAAAAAAAATCAGAAAAACTTTTAAAAGCTCAAATATAATGTAGTGTAGTAATCACTCCCTGAACAGAGCCAAATATCTTCAAAAGATTGCACTACACATTACTGCAGGATGTGTCTTAGAAGATCAATGCTATGTTAATTAAAAAACAAACAAACAAACAAACAAACACAGCCAGGTGTTAAGTCTGATAGCTTTCTAAGACATGCCAGTCCAGAACAGTCTGTTCAGTGTCTAATCATGAACTAGTTTTGTCCAGTATTTATCTAATTCCTTTATTTGATTTATTTCGAATAATTTGCAATAAGGGAAAGTGAGCCAATGTGTTTACCCTGGTAAAAACATCTTTTTAGACTGTTATGGAGGTTTTATATAATATATATATATATTTATGAATATTTAATTTCAGAATATGTTTTGCAATTTCTACCTCAGTTTCTACCTATTTCTATATTTTAATATTTAGAGGTGATAAAGGAAAAATAGGATTGGGGCACTGTTGTTTTAAACTGTATAATGTGCCTTATCCCTATATATTTATACCTAATAAGAAGAATTTTGCAAACTAAAGGAGAAAACCACTCAGGTTGTTATTGAAGTCTCTGTTTGTCCTGATTATAATGGGATCTAATCAACAGAAGGAGGATGGAGTGCAAAATTAACCTGAGGTATTACTTCCTCTGAGATTCCTTTTTAAAAGGAATGGGCATTTTGTATTTGTCTTTATACTATTTTGATTGATAAGAGGGGATTCTTCAGACAGAGGCTCAGCAAGAATCTTTTTCTGAATTATGTTTCTTGCTGAAATATGAAAAAATAACTTGACAGAACTTGGATAACCTAAGAAAAGCAACAGCAATGATATTCTAGGCCATGCTGGTCACAGTTCTAATCACTTATTTTAAGGATTTTCCTCATATGCATGATTCTGTCTGAAACAGCTCAGACCATGCTGGGATGCCACCCACCCTGTGTTGCATGGGGCTCAGGTAAGATAAGCAGTCCTCCAGAAATTGGGAATCTGGCCGAGCATCTTGTTTAATCAATGATATAACCCATTTGTCCCATCTTACCCCAAGCTCCTGGCTTGCCATATATTCTCAAGGGACCTGTGTGTTTTTTTCGATCTATTTTAGATAACAGTGTTTCTGTGGATAAGCCTATTTTCACTCTTTCAAATGTGTCATATGGATTGCTGCCATTTCACCAAATTCTTGCTACTGGATATTTCTCCTCTACAAGTCTAAATGCTTCAGACAGCCCCAAAATTCTGGTAACAATAAATGTAGTGTGATGTATGGTAGGATGCAGACATCCTGAATCGAGTCATGACGTGCTATGACTCAGCAGTTCAAGTGGGTAGTGGCCTTCGTCGCCATCACGTCAACCCCAGTACACCTAGTTTAAGGCAAGTGTGCCCTCAAGGCAATTTGTAACTCCAATCCTAATGAACTATGCAATTTTCTAAAAGAGGCTTATGAAAATAGTTAATTGCTTCAGAGTATAATCATACATTTGTGTTACTAAGTAACAGAAGTTGCTGTTACATCTTTTAAATTTAAATAATGATTAATCTCCACCTACAGCAGATGAAAGACAATAAGCCAGAAATTTACCTAAAAAAGAAAAGAAACAATAGAAGCAACTGCTGAGATGTTTAAACATGTCGCCAAAGGTTAGCTTATACTTAGGAAGAATAACCTTTATTTCATAATCAGAATGGACTGGGTTTACCTTTATACTTTTCTGGTTTTATGGATAATTCTAAGGGAGAAGAAGAGAAGCCTGGGTTTATATAGTGGAAAATTTTAAAAGATTGAGATTTATTTTCTTCTAATGTCTTAGTAACCTTCAAATATAAAAAATGATGAAAAACTTTTTGCCTAAAGGATAACTATAATCAAGAAGAGTTTTGAAACTTTGCTAACAAGTCATTCTGTTATATAGTAATTCTGTTATATATACAAGGACAGTTGTATCTTACCGATTATTTACATACAGCTACAAATAAAAGCAGCTGATTTTATCTAATGGTGTATTTTGAAAGCATTGGATATAGCCCCAGGACATCTGTAACTGATTCTTTAATGCAACCAGCATCAACTTGACTGGAACTCAACTAACCACGGTACAAGGTACACCTCTGATGGGAGAGAGGAGCTCTATAGAAAATGAAGTAAGGAGGAATGATCACCAGAAAGGACAATTGAAACTAATGCCAGATTCTTCAGTGACAATACAGAGTACCTAGAGATACTGGTCCAGGAGGTGAAATAAGACATTATAAGAACAACACAGCCTCCATAAACATGGCTAGCACAAACACTAGAGAAATTATGAAGTGGCATCGCAATCGCAGTGCAGAGCACTGTTTCTAAAGGTCATAATATTCAGGAAAGTAGATGGGCATGGGGCAGTATCCCAAAATTAAAGCTAAGATAGACTTAGTTTCTCTCTATATATACAAATAGAGTGAAAAAGGGCTACAGGATATGTTCAAGTTAAAGTAACTTTGGAATGGCAAAAGAAGTTTCATTAATTTATTAATAGGTAACTGTAATACTTGGAATCAAGAAATAAACATCACCACAAACTAAACCATTATGTGAGACTTTAACTTACTAGACAGAGAATTGAGATTATTAATATTAATAATTACAATATTAATAATAATAGGTCTGTTTTTCCTGCAAATGTTACCCAGAAGATGGATACCTGGAACATTAAAAGTGTATCACTTAAGATGTGTTCTCAGTTAAAAGGGAACCCTAAAGAAGACACAGTTTTAGAAAATAGCCTGAGACAAAGTGGTTAATAATGATTTAGAGCTGTGTCCCAAAATGTGCAGAGAAATGCTTTGGATCCTGAGAATGATCAGACTCAAAAAGCAGATATATGATAATGGACAGACAAAAAAGAAAAAAGTTACCTTTCTAGCTTCTCTAAATATAGAGCAAAAACAAGAATTATCCTATCCTGAAAACAAGTGGCACTTTTTTTTTTTTTTTTTCACACATGAGTCAAGAAACCCAAGGATGTAAGATATGAAGTGACTATGCAGTTGGAATGGGATAACAATTAAAGATAATCTAGGTATTGTCCAAAAAAATGAATACATATTTCTCCCTCAGTTTTCAGAAAGGATAGAGCTGCTAAATATGAGAAAAAAAAAAAAAAAAAGGCATCTCTGTTAGCTAATGTGGTAGAGGATATGGAACTAAGTTATTTGAGGAGACAGTGGAATATCTTCAGTTACATCTTCATCCTTACTTAAAGGCTATCCTTATTCTTAAAAAGGCTATCCTTATTCTTAAAAGCTTATCCTGGAGTCAGAACTAGATTCTTCTTTCCAGACTAGATTAGATGGCCTGTTAGCATGAGAGCTTGCAGACCCTGGAGGGGTTAGAAAACAACGTTCAGGGTACAGAAGAGAATTAACAAACAGCTGGATGTGCCAGGACATGCCAACTTTTTCATGTCTACCTAAGGCAGTCCCATGGAGCAAATATATGCAGAACATTGAGATGACATGGAGTACGCTGTTCATACTGAAGGGTCTTCCTTCAGCTTGATTCAGATGTGGCCAAAGACCTCAGAGCACCCAATGATGCAGACCAGCTGCTTCTCATCCTAGAAGGTTGCTAGAAAGTTGACATGTGAAGTTATGAGGCCAGTAATAAGATTTATTAATAAATGAAATGCCATATTTAAGAAAGGGGATGCAATGCAGGCAAGTAAAGGCTTGTTATCTTTGCTCCAAAGTATGCAGAGATCAATAGAAATTGGAGTAAAATTAAATAAAATGCAATGTGCTCAGCTCAGGTAGATTGTATAGTACTTCCTGTTAGTTTTCTCTGGTAAGAGAAGCAATTCTCTGACTGCAGTGAATGACTTGGCTTAAGTGAGACAGTTTACACCATCTGCTATAAATAAGACTTTCACTATAAGCATATAAGGAATGTAACACTATCAGCTAATAAGAAGTACCATAGGTGAAAAGCTTACATATACAAAATCTTCATAGAAGACTCTGTTGGATGAATCTGATGTTGCTCATTTTTTAATTTACAGAGAGAACCTCCACAGTTTATGAAAAACTTTGTATGACATGGCACCTGTGTCATCAGGGAACGAGTAACATCAGACAGCCAAACAGGACAACTCACCCAACCCTACGCTTCTATGTGTCAAGATGAAAAAAAGAACCATTGCAGGGTTTGGGTGTGGTTACTGAGCAGTTAATGAGTCAAAGGCGTGCCTTGAACACTTGTATTTCTAGGTCTTCTAAAATGCTTATTTGTAGCTCAGCGAGAGCAAGCCAGAGACCACAGTAAAAGCTCGCTCAAGTGCTTCTTCAGCACGGTTTCAGAGTCTGGTCATACTTTTACATCCATCTTAAGAATCCCATGAGAAGAAGCTACATGAAGTGATGCTTTTCCTGCAAGATGGTGATTAACACAAATGCTTGAGGGACCGAAGCCAGTAACACTTATTCTGCTGCATTTGCATATCGATATATATGCATTTATTTATGCATATATATACTTATGCATATATATATGCATAGAAATATGCATTTGTATATTTCTACTGCATTTGCATATCATGAGAAAAAAAAAGTTATCCTGCCAAGCAACGCAAGGACAAATGCAGCTATCTATCTAGACTGCTTAAGTGATCCAGTAGAGGAAGAGATTAAAATGTTTGCAGAGGAAAATTACATTTCAGAAGGAAGTGGATGAAGGCAAATAGGGCCACATTCACAAAAGAGGAGAGGAATAAATCTGATTATAAATTAAATTATATTGATTAGACCCATAAATTAGACTCCATTTGTTAGATACCATCAAATTTATTTGCAGTGTCCCTTGTATGTTAACCAAGTTGTCTTGAGTGTGCGATGTGCGTCCCTTGCAGCCATATAAAGTCAATGGGACTTAGCTGTCTTAGTTATCGTGTATAGCCTCTCTCCTCCAAATACATAAGATATCCCAGTGGATACTAAATTTTCCCACTGGGCCTTTGACCGCAGTTCGACATTGCTGCTACATAAGAATACCCTTCCTTATAACAGGATATTTTGTCATGTACCCAGAAGCACCATCCTTAAGCTTGTCTTCATGTTGACTTTGTGTCATACGCAGACACATGCACCATCCTTAAGCTTGTCTTCATGTTGACTTTGTGTCATACTCAGACACATGCCCATGTTCCCTGCCCAGACACATTACCTCAAAGTGAGCTTGTGGCTCTTCTCTGCAACCTCTTACATACTTCTAGTGTGGAATCAGGAAAGATGTTAAGATTTCAGCATGTTAAATTAAAATTTATGAAGCAAGACTAAAGTAAAAGTAGGGAATAATTTTCTGGTCACAGGAGAGATTATAAAATTTCGAAATACACCAGCAAAAACGCAAGGATAATTCAACACTGGAAGGGAATTGAAAATTCAATTGATTGAATTGATGTCTAAATGATAAACAGATGAGGAAGTTGTGAAGAGAAATAAAAAGAATATATTTTTTTTAGGATTTAAAGATAGTGCAAAGAAATATTAAATGAGTCATCTCAAAACTTAGGAAGCAAAATTTACTGGGATAGGAAACTCTTCGTGTTATTTTTCAGGAATTAACCTATGATTTTACTGGTTTTAATAAATTGTCACTGTTACCATTCACATCAGCAATTATATCGAGATATAATCGGGGCATAGAGCAAAGCATTATACTTAACCCATCAAAAGATAGCTATTTGGCTATTTTTAAATATCAGACTATTCAATATGTAAGAAAGTCTTTAAACTAATATCACATATCTCAACCAGACCAGGCAGACCAGTAATTAGAAATAAGAAAGCCAGAATGTTAAAGTTAGAACTTCTGGTATTGTTCAGAAGTGTTCTGGGCCACCTTCTTCCACTGTAATTATCCTGCTAAATCCATTAATTGGAACTGTCAAAATATGCAGAATGAAATCAAGATGTCTAAATTAATGGATTTGGTTTACATTCAACAAATTATAACTAGAACAAATCTCATAATCCTTTCCATTGGAAAACTTTTTCAAAACTGAATAAATTAACGAAGGTCTTCTCTATCTTTTTTTTTTTCACCCTAAATCTTTCTCTCCCAGTGCTGAAAAAAACAACTATGAAGTCAACTAAAAGTCAACTAATTCATATTGATTTCAATTGATTTCAATTTTGTTTTTTTTATAAATCTAGTCCTTTCCTTCCCATTGTAAAAAAAAAATTTTCTTTCAGTAGCCTCTCCTCCTGTACTGCACTATCTACATTGTCTGAACTATTTGCCATGCTGCGTTTATTATGTATTGTCACTTAGACAGAGTTTATCATCAGAAGAATGACAATTTACAAAGACAGATTAATCTAATTCATCAAGAACTAAATCTTCCTATTATGAATATGATAGTCATGTCCTTTTAACTCCAGGTTTTGAGTTTGCTAAAAAGACAAATGTTAAAGTATTCGTCTTGTTCTAATCAAGTTGTTCTACTATAATCTACATGGCATCTGTGTGTGATCTCTGCAGATTAGTAGGGGCCTAAGGGTAGGTCTTATCCCACTTTACTTTGCTTGCTAGATGCTGGCTGTCTCATCTAATATGGTCATTTAGTTTCTCACTGTAGCTGGTCTAAGGAGATGGGGAGGTGAATTGCACTCAGGGCATATAGACTTAAGTGCCTGTCTTGTCAGTGGGTGATTCGCCCTTGTTCATTGATACAGCAAGCTTTTTGGCAGTTGAAATAAGGTGAGAAAATCCCACCTAGAAACTAGGCTAGCAACTTTTGAAAGGTACTCTTTTTTACCTACAAGAACTTACCTAATGACTCTGGTTTTTAAAGGTATTAATGCCATTAGAGATTCAAGAAAGGATTCAACAGTTTTCCAAAGCTAAGGAAGATCCTCACTTGATTCTTCCTAGAATTCTAGTCTCACCCTCCTAGTCTTACTACTCTTTGAAATCTAGTCTCGTTTTCTTAGAGAAGTTTAAGAAGTACATCCAGATCTCTAGTATACATAGCGCCTTCCTTTTCATATTCTAGCTTGAAGTCAGCTTGCAGTTTTCTCATGAGCAAGCAGTATGTTCCAAAGACTTATGAGTCAGAGAGGAAACTGAAAATCATATGATGTGTTCCCCTTGAACAACAGGATTTTGATTGGAAATAATATTTAACTGTTAGGCTTTATGTTCCTGTTTTTTCAGTATAAATGATATTTCAGAACTAAATATAATGACATTTCTAAAAGAGGTTTCTTCTGGAGTTATGGAAGTGCTAAGCACTATTTCTCTGAGAAAGAACACACTGCAAAGCCTCAAGCTGCCCATTGGGGATTGCCATAAAATTTCCCTCCACTCTAAGTAGAAAACTCTTATTTGGGTGCATCAATGTCAACACACATCATCATCAGGATAACACAGGGTAACACTGCAACAGCTGCCTTGCAATAAAGATTTCATCACAAAGATTGTATTTACTGTGATACTAGCTTCCTGTCTCAAATCATGTTCACTTGGCACCTTCTGTGATGCTCATGAATCAAAAAAGCCAAGCAAATAGGAGCACATTACCAGCCTCATAAACAGGCACGAATGTGGGAAGCCAGGAGACCATCTGTGAGTATCAAATGTGCCTGCCACCAGTGGTGAGTATCATAGCCAAGAACAGCCCTAGTTTCCATATGAGTTGAGAGGCTGTAATAACACACTTCCATTTGAATTACTAGATACACCTATTAAAACCAACTGCTGAAGCTAGTCCAAATCAAAAAAAAAAAAAAAAAAAAAAAAAAAAAAAAAAAAAAAAAGCAAATTACTTCTGTTCTTGCTGAGTGATATAGTAGCTTTCACTTCATGGCAGAGAATAAAATCTTCACAGATGAACATCTGCCAAACTGTCACACTTGTTCCCACTCCAGGTTGATATCTGGAATGCTTCCTTGTCATGCTCTCCAAACTGGAGTTGGATACTGAGGGTGGGATTCAACTCAGCTAAACTTCAGGCACTTGAAACTTCTCATCTACCTATGCCATTTTTCTTCTCTTTAAAGGGGGAGGGGAATTAGATGTCTCTCCTGCCACCAGGTTATATTTACATAGCTAAATTTTGATTATCAACTTTTCATTCAAGCTTCTATCGGGATAAATTACAGATGCAAACCTTCTGGGGACATTTTATTGATGAAGATTCATTCATTTGAAGCATTTCACCTCCACCTTCCCACACATGACATAGAGAACAAAATTTCCATATAGGGTATAAGACCTAGGCAGCAATACCCTAATATTAATTTCTCCCTTAGCCATGAGTGACAGAGCATCTAAGTAGAGATGCCCTCTCTCAAGCAGAGGTGGGTTCTGTATTTCACTTAACAGTTGCAGATAGGATGAGCAGGGAAAACACAGAGTTATCCTGTTTTTCGTTGGAGTACATAATAATGAGGAATTTATTTTTCTTCATTAAAGGGAGAAAACAAATTATCTATCTTTTAATTAAGAGGAACAAAATGAAGAGGAAACATAAGCACATTCATTCTTATGCCTTAAAGATTTCTGGAAGACTTTGTGGAAGGGTTGGATTTGATTCCTTCAGAAACCAGGTGCACTCTTTTGGTGTAGAACAGCTCACTGCAATTCAAAAGAGTATTTTAAAAGAGAGGACTCTCAGGATGACTCTCTGCGACTTATATTCTTGTGGTTTCATATGAAATTCCTTCATGGCTAACATAAGCTTACATGCTGTTGGATCCAGCATGCTTACGAATTTTGGAACAAGTTACTTCTTGATCAGCCTTCATCTGAATAACATAAAATGAAGGTCAGAGTTTGGATCTGAAACAAGTGCTCTTTACAGCTTTTTTAAGCAAAACATACATAGTCTTCTTTAAACAGTAGTATTTTAAAATCATTATCTTTTCTTAAAATTGCCACTGGGATTTAATAGCCATCAAGTTAAAATCACTATACCTTTAAAACATTTTTTCATATGCAGTCACCCCACCTTTGTATTTTTTTTTTAAATTCCTAATGGGTTACTCATCAGTTCCTTAAATACAGAAATGACATAGACTGAGTCCTCTCCGAAAATATGATGCTGCTTATTTCATTAAGATTACTGATCCATAGGGCAATATAATTCAGAAAATTTCTCCTGGGCTTTCATTCA
>VZSV01000042.1:3188478-3206596 GCA_013398735.1 Nothocercus julius
TAGAGGTCCCTTCCAACTTTACGCATTCTATGATTCTATGATATTTTCCAGAAATCCCCTCCTATCCAGGCACTAAACAAATGCTTGGAATCTGTTTGTGGACTCGTTGAAGACTGCTGTAAAGTCCAATGTCATTCCTTCTCTTCCACAGTTGGCAAGATTTCCATATCTGGGCTCTCAGCCTGGATTTTGCCAGAGCATGTGGTGAAGATAGCCAATAGCTTTTTGGGTAGACAGAAGAAAATGCTCTTTTCTTTCAGATGACGTTGCTTTTTAGCTTCAGCTCCAGCACCCATATTGCTGTGAAATAAACATAGAAGAGCTGATAATGCTTATTTCTGCAAGAAATTTTCCAGCTTCAATGTCTTTTCTTCTTTTCACATTATCATGATCCAGAAGCCAAATGCTTTCTTTTGTTGTTGTTGAAATGGAATGTGTGTCCAGATGAGCATTTCTAGCTCAAAAACTTGGCTCCTTTAGTGTGGGAGAAGCTCCAGGCCCAGAAGACCAGCTACACGCTGCTTCTGAGCAGACATTTTCCATCCTAGTGGGTTCGGAAACTGACAGGCCTGTGTCCTCTGTGTCTTTGGTCAATGCCTTTAATATTATTGTGTAATCTCAGAAAATGGCATTATGCACCATTGCATTATAAAAATGGTGCTAAAGCAAGCATTTTTTCTTAATCTTCTAACCCTCTCTGAATGACTAGAAGACATGATTCTTCATGCAGTTACAGCAATTAAGTGCTGTCATAACTTGAAATCTACAAACAGATATGTGAAAATAATGTCTATCACATTTAGGATAAGAAAATAGAATATTATATCTATCATGGTAAATAAGGCACAAATGAGTAGAAAAAGAAACTTATGCCACCAGAAATCAGAGAGATGAACCCTGAGAAAACTTTCAGACTAATTCCCTTCCAAATGCTTACCTTTTAATAGACCTAACAGTCTCACCCCAATGCTATGACTTGTCTATGCAATTAAGTTTACCTCTAACTGGTTTGTGATATTGTGATTTTATTGACTTGCTTCTGTCATTTAATAGTGGACATGTAGTAGATATCGATCTGCACCTGAAGCAAAGCAACATTTCTGTTTCCGTTCAGATGGTAGATATCCCTGGCCTGGAATTATCCCACTTAATGGAGCACTAAGTGATGTAACTAAGATGAAAAAAAACATACAGAGTGGTTAGGCTTCTGACTTGGGAATCTTGGAGAATTTAGAAGAAATTAACAGGGTCATGATGTCTCAATTTCTCAGTCAATAAATTCAGTTTAATAAAGCTCAGTTTCCTCATAAGATTGAAGTAAGTTAATGGTTCCCTCTGAGTTAAAAGATTTTTTCTTCTTGAAGATAACAATAATAATTACATTTCAGACACCCTTGCAAGTAGCACAGAGAGGACCCAGTGGCAAGTGCTGTCTATTCTGAGCATTGCCAGTTTGTACTACTAGACCTTGGGGCCAGGCAAGTCCCTGACCTTTTTTTTTTTATGGATATAGCCTGAAACAACAAGTTGTTAGAGACACTCTTTCTCTCTGGTTTCTCATCTTCTGTATTACTCCTGTGGTACCTCCACAGCATCTCTCCTTGCAACACCCTTTGAATAAAAGGGTCTATCACCCCCTTTTTAGAAGTGGGAAATAGATATTCAGATAACTGATCTACATGAATATAGCTAGAGATTGACTCAGAGCTAGAGCTCCTCAATTCCCTGGTTATCAATGCAATAGTGCATGTTCAACCCCTGGAAAACTAATCTTTAATCAGTCTTGGGAAAATGATCTTTTCTGAAGAAAGTCCCATTTCTAACTCCCAGCACACTGAACAGGGGTAAAGAAAGAGCATCTGCTATGGAGTTAAATAAATGATAATACGAAGCAAAACCTTATGAAGCCAGAGGTCTGTTTTATTTGCTTCTTTTCCTGTTTTTCTGCAATCTAGAGCCAAGGCCCACCTCCTGGTCCTACTTGCATATGCATATGGACTAGCATTCAAAATTAGATCAGAAAACTTTTAAATATAAACTGAACAATAGGACTTTCAAGTCTCAGAAGTCATCTAGGCAGCATATCTGGAAAAGGGTAACAGTACAAATGAATTGTGTAACAGTAAAAATTGCCAATTACTTCTTGCTTGCATGGTAATAACTGTAAGCTTTTCTTTTTCATTTTCTTTTTGAAGAAAAGCAGAATTTAAGTCTGATAAATGATTTCAATCATATATAGACATAGTTATAGGCAGAGCTGAAAAGGTGTATTCATAAATCATTTAAGATACATAAGCCTGGATGTGCATCGGTAATTGCTTAGTAATTATAATTTCTCACTAAGTGCTAGATTTGTTGGATAGAGGTAGATATCTGCTTTTGCCAAGCCACAAAACATATAAAGAGTCCCTGTGCTGGCTCCAGAAAGTGCTCAGCATGTGCAGATCTATAGGAAGTAATCAGCATTAATCCTTGCAAAGGCTCATGAAACCACAGCAGTAGCAGAAGGCGAACATCTTGTCCTATTTCACTACCTACATTGGCACTTCAGGCACCAAGGAACTACCAATTATTTTAATTATCTCCTGTCTGCTAACAATAGTGCTTGACTTCTTATTTTTTTTAAGATCTTTTCTGGAAGACAGATACTTTGTAAATGGAACTACTAATCTGGGACAGAATCTAAAGTTTTTTTGCTCACGTCAAACAGTAAATGGTACTGGAAGTAGTTCTGCTAATTATCTCAGAGAAAGTTTAGCAGCAGAAATAATTTAAGGCTCTCTCTCTGAATTACCAAGGCAAAAGGTATAACTTCTTTGGACAACAGGAGAAGTTTACAGATGCTTACCTATTAAATAATATCTTTCAATAAATTGTGTATTTTGAATACCTCACTTTGAAAAAGGTCTTGAGCAAAACACATCTGCAGGGAACAAGAATGAAGCTTGCACGAGCTTCCCAGGGCTGTGAGGAAATGAAAGTAATAACTGGACTTCAATCGTTGCTGCTGTTGGTGTAACTTTAAAAGTAGCACTTGGCTATTATATTGGGAGACATAAGAAATTTAATTCAAATGTTTCAATTAATTCCTTTTTTGACTTGGTGTTTAAGTTAGAAGAATGAACTTTATAATACTAAAAATCTGTGAAGTATGTTGATCCATATTCAAATATTGAGAGTCCTGGTAGGGGCTATGTTTTATTCTCTGTTTTTGTGGAACTCGAGTGAAGTTCTTGCTGTTGTGATCTCTAAAAGATTCCTTATTTTTCAACAGACATGAGCTGAAATAATGTCATGACCTATAAAAATTAAATCTGCGGGCTTCGACCTCTGCTCATGCCTTGATGAACTAGACTTAAGTGACAAAAAGTCTAAGGCCGTGTAGAGCAGAATCACCCTCGAGCAGTGTCAGTCCTGGGGGATGGTAGTAAATATCTTCCACATTACCTTTCTTACAGAAACAGAAAAAAAACATACAAGCTTGCTCCTGCTCAGGAAGAGAATACAAGCAGGATATATGTGCAGGATCAAAAGGGAAGAAGTTGAGAGGAGCTAGTGGAGAGTGCTGAAGCCTGAAAGAAACAGGACAAGGAGAAGGTAGCAGGAGGAAGTTTGTTCTCTGTGATAGCACAGATTTCACATGCACTCATACATCCGTACACATACACACACTCATTTAAATGGACATGCCTGACCAACTATTTTTCTCAGATACTTTTTCACTAAAAAGTTGACTGCTTTGATAATTCATCCTAGTTTAATGAGGCCTTAGATTTGGAACTTGTTTCCCCAAGTTCCTTATGTATTTGGCATCAATTAGCAAATCTCTCAAGTACAAAATATTTCAGGACAAATATTGTGGCCTCTGTTCATTGCTAAATGAATGATTACTATAAACAGTGAAATAACTGTTACTGTCCTCTGGGGTATGGTAATATTACAATAAAGGAGTTTTTAAGTGCCAAAATTGGAATAGGAAGCCAAAATACCAAATACTTTCATATGTAAATTCAGATGATAAAGTCAAAAAGTCACAAAAGTCATAAATGGATATGTAAGTCCTCATCCTACAAGAAACACATGTTGAGTTCATGTTTAGTTTAGTTTGTAGTGATAATGATCACTGATGTTCCCATTATGAGAACTAGAAACTAAAGGCTTGAAGTTCTGCTAAAAACACACTGGTATGGTTTAATGTAAGGTCATATCGCAGTTATGTTCAGCAAAGATTTCCTTCTTTGGCTTCATAGAAGACCTGAAAAAGTTTAGCTTTTGGGAGAGTCTTTTAAATTCCTTCTTGAAGGCTTGAAGAGCCTGCTGAGGGAAATGGGATGAAGAAGCTTCAGTGTCAGATTGAAAAATCTGTTGAAAACAAGGTAATTTTTTCCTTTATTTTATGTGATATGGAAATATCCTTGTTTTCCCAGTGACATACTTAGGATCCTGAAAAAGAGAGATTTTCTAAAGGTTCGTCTTCATCTGGAGTAATTGGACATGAACAGAAGTGTATAGCACTAGGTTTTTAGAAGCTTTTGTTCACTGAAGTGATATTTCTTTCCCCAAATTATGCACAATAGTATGTTCTGAGCTGGTTGTCCAAACTTTCTATATATTGATTAATAAAAAATATCCCTTTAAGGCTTGCTGGCCTCATCCTAAAACAGACAACCAGAATTGGCAATAAGAGCCAAAAGCGCATCCTTCTCCCCATTGACCCAGAAGAGTCCGAATGACTAAGTTGTATATATTCAGTTCATAGCAACTAGAGTTAAAAAGAATGAATTCTAAGGACTATTTCTATTACCTGCATAGGCATCTAGTATCTTTTGGTAGGTGTATCTAGGATATACACAATACTTCCACAGGACTTGCAAACAGAATCTATGGGAGATTTGTCCTCTCTGCAACAGCAGCTGGAGACTCATTGAGATGTATTAGAAAACATCACACACCAAACCCATCCATGTGAAGGTCAATCAATCACTCTTTAGTGATACTAGGAAAAATGACAGATATCTCATTTTTAAGCAGAACACAGGTATGTGAGAGATACACTGCATAAGTTTAGTTCCTTCAGCATCTCCTTGTAAGGGGACCTATCAACACATGTCATTTTGCCACTATGCTTTTCACTTTGGTCCATATCCACTCCACTCCTCATAAAACTCTAATTTGGGGATCCTATCCTTAGATAGAGAATCACCAGCTGTATAGTCAAAAACAAATTCTAGGACATACAGAAAACACCTAGACTAAATTGTTACTTATGTTCCTCTAAACAGTCAAAGTTCATACCAATTCTTTAATAATCTCTTATTTTTAAGTCAGGCAATATTCATGCAGTTACATTTATGGTCTATATGTATACACAAAACGTTGAAGGTATTTCATAAAATCATAGAAGCATAGAAACCTTAAGGCTGGAAGGGGCCTCTAGAGATCATCTCGTCCAAGCCCCCTGCACACGCAGGGTCACCTAGAACATGTGGCTCAGGACTGCGTCCAAAAAGGTTTTGAAGAACTCCAGAGAAGAAGACTCCACAACCTCTTTTGGCAACCTGTTCCAGTGCTCTGTCACCCTCACTGCCAAGAAATTTTTCCTAAAGTTCCTCTGGAACTTTTGGTTCTTCTGTCTGTGGCCGTTTCCTCTAGTCCTATCAGTGGCCACCACTGAGAAGAGGCCGGTCGCATCCTCCTCACTGCCTCCCTTGAGGTACTTAGAGACACTAATGAGGTCTCCTCTCAGCCTTCTCTTCTCCAGGCTGAACAGGCCCAGCTCTCTCAGCCTTTCCTCATAGGGCAGATGTTCCAGGCCCCTCATCATCCTCGTAGCCCTGCACTGGACTCTCTCCAGCAGCTCCACATCCCTCTTGTACTGGGGAGCCCAGAATTGGACACAGTACTCCAGGTGTGGCCTCAGCAGGGCTGAGTAGAGGGGCAGGATCCCCTCCCTCGACCGGCTGCAGACGCTCCTCCTAATGCACCCCAGGATCCCATTGGCCTTCTTGGCCACGAGGGCACTGCTGCCTCATGGGCAACTTGTCACCCACCATGACACCCAGGTCCCTCTCTGCAGTGCTGCTCTCCAGCAGGTCAGTCCCCAGCCTGCACTGGTGTCTGGGGTTGTTTTTTCTCAAGTGCAGGACCTTGCACTTGCCCTTGTTGAATTTCATGAAGTTTCTCACTGCCCATTTGTCCAGTCTGTCCAGGTCCCTCTGGATGGCAGCGCAGCCCTCTGGGCTGTCAGCTATTCCTCCCAGTTTGGTATCATCAGCAAACTTGCTGAGGGAGCACTCTGTGCCTTCATCCAGGTCATTGATGAATAAATTGAACAGGACTGGACCGAGGACTGACGCCTGGGGACACCACTAACTACAGGCATCTAAGTAGACACTACACCGCTGATCACCACCCTCTGGGCTCTGCCATCCAGCCAGTTCTCAATCCACCTCACCATCCACTCATCTAACCACACTTCTGGATCTTTCCGAGGAGGATGCTGTGAGGGATGGTGTCAAAAGCCTTGCTGAAGTCAAGGTAGATGACATCCCCTCATCTATCCTGCCAGTTATTCCGTCATAGAAGTCTATGAAGTTAGTCAAGCATGATTTCCCCTTGGTGAATCCATGCTGACTACTCTTGAGCACCTTCTTATCCTTCACATGCCTGGAGACAACTACCAGGATGAGCTGTTCCATCACCTTTCCAGTGATGGAGGTGAGGCTGACTGGTCTGTACTTGCCTGGGTCCTCCTTCTTGCCATTTTTGAAGACTGGCGTGACATTGGCTTTCTTCCAGTCCTCCGGCACCTCCCCCGTTCTCCAGGACCTTTTGGAGATGATGGAGAGCAGCCTAGCAATAACATCCGCCAGCTCCCGCAGCACTCTGGGGTGCATCCCATCAGGGCCCATGGATTTGTGGGTGTCAGGATGCCCTAAGTGCTCTCTGACCCAATCTTCCTCTACCCAGGGCAAGGCTTCCTCTCTCCAGGCCTTTTCTCTTGTCCTTGTGGCCTGGGACTCTAAAGGGCTGCCCTTGGTAAACACCGAAGCAAAGAAGGCATTCAGTAGCTCTATTTTTTCTGTGTCTTTCGTAACGAGGGCACCCACCCCATTCACTAGCAGACCCACCTTTTCCCTAATCTTCCTTTTGCCATTGATACCTTTGAAAAAACTCTTGTTATTTTTAACATCCTTTGCCAGATTTAATTCCAAATGTGCCTTAGCTTTCCTTGTCGCATCCCTGCATTCCCTGACAACATTTCTATATTCCTCCCAAGGAGCATGCCCTTTTTCCCACTTTCTGTATACTGCCTTTTTCTGTTTGAGTTTTTCCCATAGCTCCTTGCTCATCCACACAGGCCTCCTGACCCCGCCCCTGCCTGACTTCGTACTCAAAGGGATGCACTGATCCTGAGCATGGAGGAAATGTTGCTTGAATACTAACCAGCTCTCTTGGGCTCCCCTAACTTCTAGAGCTCTAGCCCATGGGATACTTCCTCTGAAGAGGCCAAAGTTGGCCCTCCTGAAGTCCATGGTTGCAAGGCTACTTACAGCCCTGCTCCCTCCTCGTTGGATTGTAAACTCAACCAGTTCATGATCACTGCAGCTGAAGCTACCCTCCTCCTTCACATCTCCAACAGGTCCCTCTCTATTTGTTAGTATGAGGTCCAGTAGCCCACCTCTCCTCATTTGCTCCTTGTGTTAAAACTTGTGTTAAAAAGTTGTCATCAACGCATTTATTTATTATATTGTATGCATTTGACATAACTGATTTTGCAATTATAAAAACAAATTTCAATTTTATCAATCTTACATCATTGTTTTAAAGTAAAAGCAATTGATGAATACTTGTTAAGAGAAAACTATCTTAAATTGACCTACTGAAAGTTTTATTACTCTACAGTCTAGTATAACCATTCCTTCTCCATCTGAAAGGCCAATTATTGTCATTTATATCTGTCTTCAATACTCCTGCTCCAGTAGGCTTTTGGTTTTTCAAATACAATTATTTAATTTTTTTCATATTGGAAGAGAATTAGTGAAACTAATTTTATGGTTAAGCAGCACTGTAGGAGAGCTAAGGGAAGATTAGAGGGGATTAGATTGTGTTTTTTTGAAGTTATTTCAAGATGTCATAGAATAATAGCATATAAAGCACAATCTCCCTGGGCAACTGGATACTCCATCATAAAATTTTAATGCAAAAGCCCTATACTTTCAACCCTAAATTTTCAAGGCACGCAGTACAGAGATATGAACAGAGCAAAAATTTAAAATTTAGGGAAGATAAAAGCAGAAATGTTTGCCTGATATGTGAAGCTGGGATTAAAAAAAAAAAAAAAAAAGGAAAAGAAAAAAAAAAAATGCTTCCATGCTTTGTCATTTTTCATCAAGTATCTGCCCCTGTGCAGGAGCAGTAGGGGCTTTTCCATTATTAGTTTTTCATTTTTGTTTGTTTGTTTGTTTGCTTTGCTTTGTTTTGTTTTGTTGGTTTTTTGGGAGGGGGATTATATGCACAATATAATATGACAGTCTTGTTCATTGACAGTGTGCAAAAATGCGAACTTGTCCTTTGCAGGTGAATTTCATACTCTGATCCCATTCACAGTTACAGATCGCATTCACTGCTAGTACTCCTCCTTCACTATTGCTATAAGTATATTATTCCTTGTCTGTGTTCTGCTTCATGCTTCTTTATTCCTGTAAGCCTTGATTTATCTCTCCATCTGACATATTCTATATCTCTTGAAATTTTTTTCCTATATTCTTCCTTTCTGATACTTCTTTCCTATTTTTGTTTCCACTTCTTCCTTTTTATTGCCATCTCACCCTCCTCATACAACTTTCACAAAGGAGAATGGTTAATAAAAGTTTATTGTAACGTGAGAGAAAATGTAGAGGTGGTGATCTGTTCTTCCAGATCATGTTCTCAGGATGATAGTGTTGGACATAGCTCAGCTAAACTGGATGTGGAAACTACTCATTAAAAATTGACTTTGATACTTCCTTCTTGTTACTGTGCTCACTTGTCCTTGAAAGTATTCATCTTGAAAAGAAGCTTTTTGGACTTTCCTTGATATTTTCTCACTCTTGCTTAAACCTTGAAGTCCCCTCTTTTTTATGTGTTAGATGCCCCGTTTCTACTGCTTTCTCTGCTTTCACCATGCTGCCACATTTATTGGCTTCCATCCCTGAAACATATACTGTTGGAAGCCATAAGCATCCTAACTTAAAGGACTACTTTGAAAGATGTTAAAGTTTGAGCACAGCAAAAGTAATCATATATTTTTCCAGAAATTTCAAACGTAGCAGTGAATGGATAAAACAAAATAATACACACAGATTCCAATTCTTAACCAGGTCGTGGAGAGTCATTTTTGAGTCTGCCCTTGTCATCAAATATTCCAGATTCCTAGATTTAGGCACCAGAGTGACGTCTGGTTATTCATGGCTATCTTGATGCTGTAGCTCACTTGAGGAGAGATGAAGAGGCTTTTAAGAATAAAGGAGATGGAAACAAATCTGACTCATTGCCCAGAGGAAGATATTGTTCAGCTGCTTCATTAATATAGCCTTAACTAAGGACTGGCTTGCTATGTACACAAAGTGTTATAAATGAATTATATTACAAGCTTGTAAGATTGTTTGTGGAAAAAAATGAAAGCACCTCCTGTACTGCTGAAACAGAGTAACAATTTCCCCTCTCCTTTAAAAAAATCCCCCCCAAATTAAAAAAAAAAGTCATTTTTTTTTCATTATTCTGTCTTTTCTTTCAGTAGAAGATAGCCAAGGATTTTGGAACCCTGGAAGAACAGAAGGTGATTGGAATTTATATATATAATTCTCTAAATGAGCAGTTTCTTAAGCTTAGACCAAGAACAAGATGACTTCAAATCTGAACATTCAATCTGAAAAATGAGAGGTTCAGTACAGGAATTTTTGCCTTTGATTTAACTAGATGAATAGTATCTGGAAATCACTAATACTTTAAATGACAAAAGGCCTAAGAACTTGGTTTTGAAACCCTTTTAAGTACTGCAATCTGCAGACCATGAAAAAGCACCTGAAAATAACCTCTCTACAGCAACTAATAGTTGTTAGAATGACTTTGAGGATAATTTAATGGGAAGTGTCAAATCACAGGCTGGCTGACATATCATTAAACATAACACTGTGGATTGTTTGTCACAATCCAGTTTATTACAATATAATAATAAATTTTCAGCCATGCTGACATCAACTAGAAAGACAACATAGCCAGGCAAAAACATAGCCAGGCAAAAACCAGAATTATGATTTGGTCTCAACAGCAGAAAAAGACACTCCTAATTATCTACAGTCACTCTCTGAGAACTCTCTGGATTGGAAAGAGTTGTATTTTGTTGGTGATAGGCCTAAATTTTGTGTCTGCGTGAGCCACACAACTCACCTTTCGAGAACTGTTGTTTATGTGGTTTTTAGCAACAGGTTATATCTAACGGGACATGGTTTTATAGGCTACATATCTTGCAGTAGCACAAAAATAACATCCAGTTCAAGTGAGCTCTGCGGAACAAATAATGGGCCACTTTTCTCTCTCTAACCTCATGTCTGGGCCTAATTTGCACTCACCTCTGTTAAAATACAACGACAGTGAGGGTAAGTCATCCTACCCTCACCATCCTTTCTACTTTCACCACTCATTCTCACAATTTTCCCCAGCAACAGAGACAGAAGAACAAAGGGTGGCAGGGAAGAGGTCAGGCACACAAGTATTGAGGTCATGAGTTTAGGTCATTAAGAAGCATAGGTATTTCATATATGATATACATAGCTGGACCTATTCTTAGTAATATAAAGATGAAACTCTGCAAATACTGCCAAAATCTTTAACAGAATCCATAAGTTCAGTATATCTGGAAGACAAGGTACTTCAAATAGTGATCGTGTGCATAGAAAATTTAAGGGTAAATCAGATGCTTTCATCTTTTAAAAATATTATTACTGTTGCTGACAGAGTTTCTAAAATGAAAGAAAGTCTTACAAAATCTCTAAGGGGAAAATGTGGATAGATTCATCTCATAGAAACAAGATGGTTTCAGCTAGTACCCTTGAAATAGATGTAGGGCAAGACTTTCTATGTAAGATGAGATAGTTGTTCATAGAAGTTTTTATAAGATTGTTAGATTTTTTTTTCTGTTTCTGTTCAATGACCATTAAGGTAGTCATTAATCAGACACTGACTTCTCTGTATTTAGTTTTTGCACTGTTAATCCTAACCCGCCTTTTCTCTCATGTGCCTATACTGATGACCTTGGGACTGTTACATGAGCAAAGCTACATAGACTCAGGCACAAAATTAGACACTAGGGACAAAATTCTCCTAAAGAATAAATCAGCACTATTTCGGTGACATTAATGGGGCAATATCACAGCTCTAAACTACTGGAACACTATTTAGGTAATGCAGAAAATATTAAATGAATCATGAGAAAGATTAAAAAAACTATATTTCTCTCTTGTGTCTACTAAAGCAGATTTCAATTTAGGTCAACAATTTTACAGAATGAATATTTGTCCACTAAAAGATAGAATTAGACCACAAATGCATATTACATAATGTAAGCTCACATATCTGTGAAATAATTCCTTTAACCACATCTGTCAGTTACAGTTTTGCAATTCATGGGTCAGTTATGACATTTGCAATCCAGTAAGTCATCCAGATCCCTGTCAAGGATATAGATATCTTGACATACAAAAATATATTTCCATATGAGTGTGAGTATGTGTGTAAATATGTGTATACATAACATACATCAAGGACATCGTCACCTAGGAATATATGACCCATGATTTACCCAGAAGATCTAATTTTTGCTGAAGGAAAACCTGGAAGGTGGTGGGATTTCCTCATGCTTCATGCTACAGAACTACATGCTTATGCCTGGGAAAATAAATCCTCCTCTATAGATGTATAGTAGGAAAACATGAAAGTCATGGAAAGTCAGAAAACATGGAGACCACTTCACCCTCCTAAAAGATGACCTAGATGTAAAAGGTTTAGTTCTATTTGAGATGTCATTGGTTATTCTGCCTGGCCCATATGACCATTCCTGATGAGCAGAGGTTTCACATCAGCCCTATACTGTATCTTCCATTCCCATGACAATGTGTAGAGAGCATTTGAAACAGCAGCAGAAGAGGGCATTAATACAATTAAAATTTCCATCCTGAAGTCTTGTGACTCTATATAAGGCACTAAATTCTCAAGCCCTGCTTAGTATTGATCAGGAACATGTTTTGCTGCATAGCGAAATCTGTTGAGATGTCATAACAAAACCTAGGGAAGTGTGCAAATCACAGGGCTACTGACTACTACTGTAGAGGTGCAGAAAATAACCAATTTCTCTGGCAAGACCTATTTTTATTATCAAAGTATTAAATATTAATTGTAGGAAATATGAATCTCTCAAGTGAAAAGTTTGAACGCTGTAAAATCAGACTGACTTTATCTCTCTTCCTGGGATAATGAATGTGTATGTCTTCTTTTGCAGGAAACAATCTCAGGCACATTTAGGCACAGTGCACTCAGGGACAAGGGCATATTTTTGAATATCATATAGGATATAGAAAAAGACAGGCTCTAATTTTTACTCTATGTCAAGAATATGGATATATACCATGATGCACCGTGCCTGAAGAGAATTCCTTAAGCATTGGTTACTGAGAAGCTTTCTTTGTCTCTGGCCTGCAGACTGGAAGTCAGTCAATCTTTCCTATTGAAACTGAGACTGGAAAAGACTTCCCAAAGAGTCCCGGAGTCTGATAAATTGCTATTTCCAATTTTACATACTTTCGCTGGAAAATTACCAAGCACCTTATCTTTGAGTATCAAATCTTGGCAGATCTCCCTATTTCCAGTGCTGATGTTTTCAGTTCCCTCTGGGAGCAATGATAGGGATAATCAGTGACTAGACAGACCCTTAGGAAAAAAAAAAAAAAAAAGGTAATTCTGAAATCTGAAAAGTCAGGCTGTCACTAGGAAAGCCTTCCTTGTAAAATGAGTTATCACCTTTCAGCTGAATCTAGTGATCTTTTTAGCCACTGTTTTCTTGTCTGTTTTTTTTTTCTTGCAGGTCTTTCAAAATCAAGTCAATGCAGCGATACAGAAAAGCTTTATATTACAGTTTTGTAATACCCAATTATCCACCAAGAAATCAACAGCGATCAAAAAATTATCTCATTTGTATTCTCACATGGTTACATGCCCCCTGCTACTGCACAACATCCTTGCCTATGAGCACTCCTAAAGCAGTGCATATCAAATATCTTTGTTTTGTTTTGTTTTTGTTTTGTTGTGTATATATATATAGGAATTTGTGCATAGGTACAAAAATACATAAGGTCAAAATGCTCCAAATAACAGACTAAAGCAAGCAATTTATTAGAGGACATGGAGTATAAACAAGACAAAGAACTAGAATTGAAAGAAGAGACTCAGGAATCCTAGGGATTGTTTAAAGCCATGTTTCTGCAACTGTTTTACCTGACACCGGCAATTACCCCTGGCAATAATTTTACAGACATATTTTTCTATCTTACATAAATGTTTCTTTGCTTTTTCTATAACTTGGAAGAACAATGTCATGACAATACTACCAAGCTGGCATGACCAGTGTACATCACTTAATTATATTTGTAAATCTCAGATGCAGAGTTCAAGCAAATAAAATAGCAAAATCATTTGCTCTACAGTGTCAGACTGATTTTACAGGACAAATAGACACAAAGTGTTGTTGAATGCCTAAAATAAAGCAAACATAGAAATTGAAAGAGAAAGAGAAATATTGATTTACATTTCTGATAAGCGTACGTATTTTCATGGTATCAGCCAGGAAAACAATTTGAGACAGAAAGGTAGTTTAAAGTTGATAGTGTCGTCTGTACACAACAGTTCAAAGCATAGAAGCTGGGTAGCCCTGTGCCCACTGTTTTCATATGCTGTCCCCACGTAACTAAGCTTTCTTTGAGTGAGTTGTCCTTATAATCCACTCCAATCATGCTAGTCATACAAAAATGTTAGGGACTAGCAACATCTACTGCAAAATTATGTAGCTTTTATGGCTGCTAGATTATCTTTTTATTTAAAATACCAGCTCTGTTGCTAATGAAGTAACTGTGGGCACAATAAAATTGGAAACATTTGAAGTGTGATATTTTCACCTATGTTTGGGGCTGAAGACCTGGACCAAATGCTGCACTCCTAGTCAGGAGGCAGAGAGAAGGAAGAGATGTTACCAAAGTGTCCGTTGCACCAGCAATAGTCTCTCAGAATCCCTTAGTTAAATTACAACCCCATTTCCAGTGTCTTTTGCCAAAAACACCAGAGAATAAGGAGGACTTGTACTCTTTCTCATGAATGAGAGCCCTGTTTCGATCACATTGGCTGCGGTCATACAAGCACAGGTGGCAATGCCAGATGCAAGCTCTTTAATTCCCTTGGCACTGCAGCAGCCTTTCCTCTCCATAGTGAAGGAACTAGGATTTCACAGACTGGCAAACACCCCCAGCCCTGTGAGCTGAGCACCAGAGCCTAAGCCATAACTCCTACAATTACTCTAATAGTATGGCTTCTTATATTTGGTTACCAAATAACTATATTTCCTGAGATGTAGGCAAGCTTTAAATTAGAAGTGGTGTTTCCACCATTGCTTCAAGGAGGGAACTCTTGTCTCAGCTGCCTCCGCAGCCACGCTTTGTGTTGGAAGGACTTTACATGTGGCAAAAAGGCAAACTTTGTCTTTGGTAGAATTACTTTGGTAGTCCTTCACTAGGATGCACTCCAGATGAATTGTAATCCTTGTTTTATTTAATGAAGCTTGATGCTGTTTAAAACTCATGCTGCATGTGTGTGTGCGTGTTTTAGGACACACATTCTCCCTATGCCCATAAAAACATATATTAAAAAAAAAAAAAAAGGCATTCTGGAAGGGAAAAATCAAATGAAAAATTTAGAACCTCTTGTATGACTGGCTGCTGATTAACTTTCACAATTGATAAGTACCTGCAACAAAGGAGTGGTATCATGTTAATTCTCAGAGCAATTGGATAGTAAATTTGGTATCTTTATTAGAAAAAAAAAAAAAAAAAAAACAGATAAAAAGACTTTTTAAAAGTACCTGACTGAATATAAACATCTGTCTCATTTTCTTAACCATATGCTTTAGTATGCTGGTTAATCTGCCACACTGAACAAATGTGTTGATTTTTCTTTACTTTCCCTGGTTGATAGAGCATATGCTAACACAGGCATGATATTCCTTGCAGCTATATTTTAATCTCAGCACTTCAATAGGTGATAGCTGTCAGGTGCCAAACCTTTTACCTACTTAATTCTATAATATTTTCCACTAAAATGAAGTAGGATTATAATTATGGTTAGGAAAATTGTACCAGAATTCAATGATTTTTCTGGCATTATTCTTTCCCTGTTTGAATTATGCAAGGGCAAATAAGTATGCTCACAGATCTTTACATTTATGTTGTATTATAAACATCACATTTACATTTTGCCAGAGAATTTTTCATTTTAGAAATATCTGTTGACTAGATACTCTCTTTAGCCGGTATGTTCTGCCAGTGATAACTAGATATCAATTGTTGGCAAGACATACAGTACAACTCCAATCTGTTTTTCTCAAAAAGGAATGGGAAAGTAACAAGGTGTGTTAAAATGGAAGTGAATTGTATTTCAGAGTTACACAGTTTGCTGTGTCAAGCCTTGATCTTTCTTTTGCCCACTGATTTGCAAGCCTGTTCTCTGTGTCTGTTTTGGTGATAAGAGAACATGGGAAAGGGTGGACTGCACTCATTTTTAAAGGAATTAGTAGGACTGCTTGCAGCAGGAGAGGACATTAACCCAATAAAAAAAGGAAAAGTGAGTTTATGATTTCGTACCACTTGATTTTCATGAACGATGCCCTCATTCTCACTGGTGTGGGAAAGTGGGAAGATAGGAAATGAATGTCTAATATATAGACATCCTGTGAAACAGATAATATATTTATGCAGAATAAGCAAAAGCATCGGTTCTTATTGTAATTGTATTGTCTTTTGTTTAAGCTCATTAAGAATGCCTACATAGCTTTCTATATAGACAACTGATATCATGTCATGCTCCATGATTACCTCATTTAGCAAACACATAGCAGCCTCACCTAACTCCTTATTAGCATATTTATTATTTGGAACAACTAATTTGCTGTTATTCTGCATAATTATAAATTATTTGTGATGGTTTTATATAGGTTTGTTTCATGAGAAACCAACATGATCTCTGGACAGCAGAGAAATTGGTGCAGGGTTGCCCACTGGGTTAAACTCCATACTGACTTGTACTTTGCATGCTTTCTGTAGTTTCCACATGCATAGAGAAAGCTGTTTTTACTCCTTCTAATTTAACATCTCTTTCTACAACACAGTGGACCCTTCCACCCATGCAGAGTTCCATTTAAGCCATAGGATTTTCAGCATAAATGTCTTGCTAACATATCACAGTGCAAAATTGAGGCATGATTACATACCATATTAGTTTATGCAATAAAGAAGAATTTTTGAAGAATGTCTCTGCTGGAAATGAAAGATCAAAAATGCACCACTGAGCTTAATTTTTTTTCTAAAATTGGATAGCGGACATTTGGTGCATGAAACAACCCTATAACAAAACTTCTATAAAACATTTTGGACCTCTGAAGCTAAAAACTGTGTTCCTTTGTAATGCTCTTAAGAAGAAGCAAAATTCAAAGGCTAACAAGTAGTAATTGCTTTTTAAAAGAACGCTGCTGAAAGCAAAGATTATTTTTGTCCATTTATAGTGTGTACTGCATTTTCTAGCTAAATTATAGAAAATTATATGCCATGATTTTCATGTTGCCTTTAAATTGCTCTTTTGAATCTCACAGTTCATCTTTGATATTATTTTGTTGCATTGTATGAATTGTATTAAGATTATAAAAAAGTTGTTCCCAAACATCCCAGATCTATAATAATTATCTTTTACAGAGACTAATGATGAGCAAGCTATTGTCTTCTATGTAAAACTGTATGCTTTTCTTTCTCTCTTCTATCTGCAACACTGAAAAATATGTTCTTTGTGACGCATCTTAGAGGAGCAAAACACTAATGTTATATCACAACTACCGCTATGGAAGGAGAATCAGTGGAATAGGTGCTTCATCACTTTACAGTGAAAAATAAATTCTAAAATAGGTCAAGTTCTCCTGATTTAATATATTCTAAAAGTTGTTAAGTTCTTAGACAATGTATGAAAGACAAAAAAATATATATAAACCCAGGGGTTGATCCAGCTATTTTTTCGCTCTTTAATAAAAACACATAATCCATAATATGACTTTAAGATTAGACTTTGATTAATCTATCCCTCATTGTAATATCAGTGCTTTGAAAAGAAGTAGGAGGTCACTTAGATTTATAAATGAATGCAGACAAATATGATCATTAGAAACTGTGGGGAAGAAATATCATCATCTACCCTGGCCCTCTTCCTCTGAACCAGAATTTTAGTTCAAAATCTATTTAGTCCCTGGTTGGTAGTTATACCATCCTCAAAAACTTTTCCATAAAAATGTGAAGAGGGAAGTGTCAATAATATCAAAATGGAAATATTATATGATATTATTAAAAAAAGTATGGAATACCATTATAATATGGCTATTAAAACAAAAAGTCACAGAATCATAGAATCGTTAAGGTTGGAAGGGAACTTTGGAGATCATCTAGTCCAACCCCCCTGCACACACAGGGTCACCTACAGCATGTGGCTCAGGATGCATCCAAACAGGTTTTGGAGCTCTCCAGAGAAGGAGACTCCACAACCTCTCTGGGCAGCCTCTTCCAGGGCTCTGGCACCCTCACTGGCAAGAAATTTTTCCTTAAGTTCCTCTGGAACTTTTGGTGCTTCAGTCTGTGGCTGTTTCCTCTAGTCCTATCAGCGGCCACCACCGAGAAGAGGCCGGTCCCATCCTCCTCACTGCCTCCCTTGAGGTCCTTCTAGACACTGATGAGGTCTCCTCTCAGCCTTCTCTTCTCCACGCTGAACAGGCCCAGCTCTCTCA
>VZSV01000042.1:3206891-3273092 GCA_013398735.1 Nothocercus julius
GGGGTTATTTTTCCCCAAGTGCAGGACCTTGCACTTGTCTTTGTTGAATTTCATAAGATTTTTCACTGCCCATTTGTCCAGTCTGTCCAGGTCCCTCTGGATGGCAGCACAGCCCTCTGGGCTGTCAGCTACTCCTCCCAGTTTGGTATCAACCACCTCACCACCCACTCATCTAACCCACATTTCCAGAGCTAAAGTGTTAATAGCCAGGTGTTAATATGTAGGGCCACAGGTTGTGAAAGGGTTTGGAGTCACGTTTGCTAATAGACACACTTCAGTGTCAGACAGTGGATAATTAAGTTATTTGTGTCTAATTATTAAAAAAAGTCAGACAAATTCATGAAAGTAAATTTATTGAGGAATATTAAATTCAGTAGATGCAGATGCAACTTCTGGCTCAGGAATCTGTTAAAATTTCATTTACAGGAAGCTGGTATAAATTAGCAGCGGGAAGATGACTGTGTATTTGCATCTACTTCTGCCAAACATCAGGGGCAGCACACAGATCTGGATGTAATTTTAACCTGACCCACTGTGCTACTTCTAATTTTTCATTGATATTTACTCTTACTTACTCTTTTTTTTTTTTTTTTTTTAACTTTTTTTAAGCATTACTTGAGATTTTTTTGGGAGTTGGAACAGCTTTCTGCTTATTGGTATACAAATAGGCGCTCTGAAGATAAGGGAACCTTAGAGTCAAAGATGTTTGCCGCGCTTGTTGTTTGCCAGCAGACATAACATTTTCCTAACACAAGCCAAGCTATTTTATTGCTTTTTCTTTGTCTTTGCACCAGGAATAAACAGAAAGCATGGTCGAATGGGAGGCATTTCTGTCTCCCTGTATTTCTTTATTTCAGTGTGGTAAGCAAAGGAGACAGGAGAGCCAGTACTGCTTTCAATAAGTTGATCAAATCTATTTTTTTGTCATAAAGAGAAATACGAGAATAATGACAATATAATTCTCATAATAATGATAATACGAGTGTAGCATCTCATACTGGATATAAGAGGAACACACGCACACACATAGGTATGTATTTACACGTATCCACACACATGCATAAACACAGACGCGCACGCACACAGAAACATGCAGATGCTGAGATACTGTCAGTCCTGATGCGAATGAATAGGGCTATGCTCAAAGCAGTGCTGGGAGATTGGTTTTCAGCCCCAAGGATGCTGTCATGAGTCCTGTCAAATCGATCTGCTCCGTCACTCCTGTTGCTCAATGTTTGTAAGTCACTTCCAGATTTAGGAAGGAGGGTGGAGGAAGGGGGCTGAATTGTCTTCCGTCAGTCTGTGTCTTCCAGGCTTGACTTGCTGTCTCATCTGACGGAAAGAGTTCATCTGAGAGCATTTCCTCGTACTGTGGCAAGGTTAGGATGAGGACAACTGTCAGCCAAGGAAGTCCAAAACTAAGAAGAGAATTATGTTTCTAGAGGCTTAAGGGAAACTGCTGTAGGGCACGATTGCACTTGCATCTCAGTCCCTGGTTGAAGATGTCTCTGCATCAATGTTCACAGCTTGGGTGTCAGGTTGACGGCTTCTACACTAAGAAATAGGAACACTGAATATCTTGTCTTTATATATACTGCTGTATGGACAACACTCTATTCCTGTCCAGCTCATCCCTAATTTTTAAAGCTCTAGAATTAATTATTTCAGCATATATGGGGGTAATACTTAAAACCATTCACAAACCTTCAGTCTTCTTCAGCACATTTGACACAGCTTTAGTCCTGCCTCATCAGCTTGAACTGTCCAGTCTGCTTTTCACCCACAACTAGAACAGAGGCAAGTTAAGAGCTTTAATTGAGAATGCAGTAGCTCCTAAATGAAAATTCTTCCAGTTATTGTACTGAACTATAGATTCTTAGATTTTGTTGTCTTTCATCTCTATCTTCTTGTATATTAATTATATCTTCTTGAGACAATATAGGAAGATACATCATGCAATATACGGGGCACTGAGTGACATTCCATATCCATAGTCATTATGTGGTGCATCCTTCTCATGGATCCATTCATGAATCTGCAGTTTTCCAGATGTTATGATCCTGCCGTAGCCACTAAGTACCTTTCATTCTTGCATTCTGGTCATAAAAGACTTGAACGTGCCAGCCTTCAAGGGTAATCTTGATGGAGGAGAAACTGTGGCAGGCAGGTACAAGAATAGATTTGAGAAGGAGAGTTAAATAATCTCCCAGAAGTCCTCTACCATTTCTTGTAGGATGAATGGCTGGAACTTTGCTACCAAATTCTCAATTATTTTTTAACTTATAAAGTAATAGTCCTCCTAAAGTTGCTAGGCTAGCAGATTTCTTGCTAGAATTCTAATCACAGTTATTTCTATGATTCAACCAGTACTGTCCATCACTATTACTTGTGAAAATCTGGGGTGTTCAGTTAGAGCTAATGGTATGCTTTAAATTAATTTTCTATTTTTTTTTAATGAAAAAAATGTTTAAAATCAATACTCATCCTGAGTCACTGGAAGTACCTAGTATAATATGTCAAAAGAAAAAGTCTTTCTAGGTTGTTTCATCACAGCTGTGCAAATTCCCATATTTTGGATGTGTTTGCTTTTCTTTAACAGAGAAATTAAACATAAAAAGTAAAACTGCAAAAAGAATGGTTTTGTTCTCAAAGTGAAGCACTGAGGTATTCAATTACTTCCAAATATACTAAAAAAAAAAAAAAAAAAAAAAAAAGCTTTTAAACAAAGGTATCCCTAGAAATTATATTAAAATATCAAGAAATATTTGTCTTATGTAACTAACAGAAGAAAGGTGAGATTTTATATATATAACAGGAAGATCAAGAATTATTCTGCTTTGAGATTACTATTTTGTGCAAACACATCCAAATCCAAAAATCAATGCATAGGGTTTTTTATCATTTTCCTATAGCTTATTTCACTGACAGCTCACTTCTCAAGCATTTACGGCTGCAGTCATATTTCTTTCAGTCTGAATATCACTTACAAGTGTGGTATGTTAGTTTCACATCTGAAATTCATATACTAAGCAATGCTAGAAATCTTATTTATATCCTGGTAAAGATTTCAACAACATATCCTTCAGCATAGGACTGCATGAGTCTTTTCAAATTAAGTGTGAAGAGCTAATATGCAGTGTGTTTCTGTTCCAGATAAAGGCATTTTCTTCAAGTTGTCTAATTTAATGAGTCAGGCATAGAAAACACTCTCCAGAACTCCATAATTTCATTAGGAAGAATCGAGGATTTTTCATGGATGTTATTTTTAAGCAAGAGAACTGGGCTGCATAGATTATGAAATTTCATTTTGTAGACAGAAATATAATTGATATTATATTCCAACAAAAGAATAGAAACAGAGGCACAGATGTGGAAATCTGAAATAAATGGAAAATGTCTGCAGTATATTCATATTGGGTGGCTGTAGATATAGAATCATAAAATGATATGGATTGGACTCTGCAGGTCAGTTGATCTAACCTCACAATGCCAATCGAGATCCTGTTACTCAGGCTGTCTGGTCATATCAGTCAACTTAAAGACATAGAGTGGGAGCTTTCAAAAGACTGTAAGCAAAACTTTTTTTGTTTGTAAGTTTGGTAAGCCAAGAATGAAGGCAATGGATAAAATTCCCAAGTGATAGCACATAGTACATATGTTTAACAGTAGGAGAGGTCAGAGAAGGAACATCCTAGCTCTCAAATCTCTATGACCCTGTAGCTAAGCAGGATAATCCTCTATAAGTAAAATCATGCAGAATTGCCATGGGAAGAGAAGAAAATCAGGCTAGCGAAGAAATGAAAAGCTGACTTCCTGTGAGAGCGACACAACCCTGCATCATAATCAGGGACAAAATTTTCCCTTTGACAGAAAACTGAGTTTGAGCCCTAGGTAGAATCCAGTATCAAAAAAAGGCTTACCCTAATTGCAGACTGGGAAGGCAATCTACTGTCTACAGAACTTGGCTACCACTGTAAGATAGCTGAGAAAATATAAGTTTTGCTGTGAGCCTCTTTTTGGATGATAATTGCCAGAAATTTGTGTGAAACTAGCAAGTGGCTGTCATGACCAAAAGATCATGGAATTCAGGATCCTACTGAGAGGGAGCAAAGCAAATAGTATGAAAACAACTCTGGGCTCCAGGAGAATATGACCCACTCAGGAATCTGCTTGAAAGCTTCCTATAAGACCCAGCCCTGGAAAAAAAGAGGGGTCTGGGAAATCGGGTAGATATTCAAGGATGACCTCCTCCAAACTCAAGAATCATAGAATCATAGAATCATAGAATGCTTAAAGCTGGAAGAGACCTCTAGAGATCACCTAGTCCAACCCCCCTTGCACTCGCAGGGTCACCTAGAGCATGTGGCACAGGACTGCGTCCAGGCGGGTTTGGAAGATCTCCAGAGAAGGAGACTCCACAATCTCTCTGGGCAGCCTCTTCCAGTGCTCTGTCACCCTCACTGGCAAGAAATTTTTCCTTAAGTTCCTCTGGAACTTTTGGTGCTTCAATTTGTGGCCATTTTCTCTAGTCCTATCACTGGCCACCACTGAAAAGAGGCCGGCTCCATCCTCCTCACTGCCTCCCTTGAGGTAGGTACTTATAGATATTGATCAGGTCTCCTCTCAGCCTTCTCTTCTTCAGGCTGAACAGGCCCAGCTCTCTCAGTCTTAAGAGTGATCAATCTTGATATGTAGGAAGTCAAGCATACAAGAAGCAGAGGACAAGTGACTTTTGGAAGAATATACAGATACTGTGCAAGCATGCAGGGATGGGTTTGGAAAAGTTGAAGTCCACCTGGAGTTAAATCTGGCAAAGACTATGAAAAACAGCAAGAGAGGCTTCTAAAGATATATCAGCAGTAAAAGACATATGAAGAAAAATGTGGAGACTCTGCTGCAATGGAGCAACAGTCCTGGTGACAAAGAATATAGAAAAGGCCAACAGAATCAAAGCTTTCTTCACCTCAGTCTTTAATGGTAAGGTTTACCTGCACAAATCCCAGGTGCCTGAGACCAGAGGAAGAGAACTTTTCCTTCCCTTCCCTCTTCTCTTCCCCCTTTTTTTTTTTTTTTTTTTCCCCATGTGGTGGTTGAATGTTGGAATAGTTTACCCAGAGAAGTTGTTGGGTCTCCATCCTTACAGATGTTCAAAACCCCACTGGACAATATCTTGGAACCTGTACTCTACTTAGAAGGAGGTGCTGGATGAGATGAACTCCAGAAATCCCTTCCAGCCTCAATTATTCTGTGTGATTCTGTGTGATTCTGCAAATCCAATGGCAGTAGGCTTCAAAGTGGCAGAAGGCATCAAAGAACAACTTGGAATCCATTCTAAAAGGAATAGCTGATTCTTTCCAAATCTGGAGGGTGAGAAAAAGTTGTGTTTGTCATGTTTTATGTAGCTGAAAATTCAGTATCTGTTGAGCCTAGTCCAGGAAAAACTGGGTGACAACGACTGAAATTATACAATGGAAACAAGAGCAGTGTTGGCTCCAAATCCATGAAGACACATTGACACAGGCAATGAATCAAATCATATGGTGAGAAGGAGTGTGTGAACAAGACTTCTTGTCTTCCATCCAGAGAAGTTTATGGCAACATTCTTGACTGCAAATACATCTCACACTCCCTAAATCCAAGCTGACAAATGCCACAGTATTGTGCAGACAAGATCAATGGCGTTGACCAAAACAAAATATTTGTGAAAGAAGCTCCTCAAGTGAGGTTTGCTACATCTAAGTACAGCCCATACCTGCTAACATTTAGCAGGGTATACTATTTGTATTGCCATGAGGATCACTCACATAATTTGCCTTAAACAACATGAGTCCGTTCTCACTGAGGCATGAATAACTCTATTCACCTTTCCACAAAGGAAATTTAAAGCAGTTTATTCAGTGATGAAATCAATTGCAAAAGATTTTTATGTTGCCGTGAATGTAAAAACAACCAAATGGAAAGACCTAAAATTCACAGAGGAGTAGACAGTAAATACTTCTGATGCCAAGTGCTATTTATTGACTTCAGCTGGATTTGAGTAAGCTCCAAGGAAGAGACCGATAGCCTAAAATCCCTAATTTCCCTCCCAGAAGGTAAAGGAATTCCAGTAGAAACATGAAACATTTGTGTACCAAGGTCCTAGGTAAAAATATTCTATCCACTTCTGCTCACCTGGTTCAACAAAGATTTATTCATACTGGAAATAGTGGAAGATAATTGAATAAGTAATGAAGGTCATATGTTACAGAGGGCTAAAGTAAATAATTTTGCTGGACAGAGAGAATGAGAAAGAATTAAATTTATCTCTAAAAAAAAAGACTAATGTTGGGTGAGACAGATGAGGAGAAAAATAAGTAACAATTATAATGGAAGAAAAGAACAATTAGAAAAAAAATAGCATCAATTGGCTATGGCTAAATTAGAGCTAGAAATTTGAAGGATTTTTCTTATGATGAAAGCACTGGATCAGGTCTGGATCAGCCTTGCAGAAGGGAACAACCATGTGTAACTTCAGCTACATTAAAGACAGCATGTAGCCAGGAGCATAGGCAACTTGCCTGGGCTAAAAGCCAACCGAACAGGATAATTCAGAAGGTCCTTTCACTAGTGTGCTTGCACTAGTTAAGAAACAAATTCAGGCGCTAATACCACTGTCCAGACTGTGACACATTCTCAGGCATGACTTTGGGTTGCACCCAATAGCACTTTCCTGGACAGCACAATGCTTAATGTAGGGGTTTTTGCTAGCAGTGGTAGAGAATGACCTCAGAACTTTTCAGAAACAAAAATATATCCTTCCAGTCTTGTCAGGCACAGTGACTGAGCTGCAGATTTTCAGACATGCAGACTTTGGAGGTCTGGTAGAATAAACGTGTAAATTATCATCCCAGTGTTGCAAAGAGATTTCCAGCCCATCATTAACACTGACCAAGAGATATCTTCTCTTGGTTTCTGTTGCTAAAATAACTGATATAGTAACACATTTATAATTATTTATGCAAATTACATGTTTTTCTTTTATTTTTTTCCTTCATAAAATCTCCAAATCAGTAATTATCTTTCTCCCAGTGATCTCACCAGGGAGGCTGGAGGTCAAGTATTTTGCTCTCAGTCTTTGAACTCCTAGGTGCAGATTATCTAGTGTAAAATAGAAGTGCTTTGGTGATCTTTCAGCTCCTCTTTGAATAATTTTGTAAATCTTTTGTTCAGGACAACTCTTGTTAGCCCTATTTTTACACTCACAAACTCTCCAGATGGCCTTCTATGCGTATAATAACAGACTGAAGAGTTTACTACAGTGTAATTCCAATTAGCTATTTAACAAGTATTTTATCTATTTACCTTTTATAGACAAATAAATCTTTTCATGTAATTAGATTTTTTTTTTCCTCTTTACTGAGCAAAACTTTCAGCTGATGCAGTTTTATCCTGGGTTTAGTTAATAGTCACTAATTTTGCATAGCTTGCAGTGTTCTCTGTTTTACAATTTAGGTTCAAATTCTTCTTTCCCTTAGGCTGGAATAATTTGAAACTAATTAATCAGAAATCAGGGAGCTATAACACAAATCATGTTTATTTACATGGAAATAGAATTTGGATCATAAGATACTTGTTATTTGCCCAAACTATCATGTAAATGGTTCAGACCTAGATATCCTTTATATGTTTATGATTTAGCAAATAGTTTATTGGGATTAATACATATGGACTGAAAAGAAGACAAATTTACTCTCTTTGGTGGCTTTACTTGGCTAAAATGTAGACAGCTGAGCGATGGGGCACCTCCTAATTTATTACAGCTACCTGAGCACTAATTATTCTTTTACCTCCTGGTTAATTCTGTATTACCTTAATAGATCCATACTTTAAATAAATTAGGTCTGATTCCCTGAAGAAATAAAGGAGACAAGATGACTGAGATGGTGGATCCAAGCAAAATGAAATTTAGAGATTTCATATATAAGTAGTTGATTTTGCAAAAGTAGCGGCGTCTGTCCTTAGACGATTTGATGATCTGCAGTGCACCAGAATGGCTCCTGGCAGGTGACTGAAACACATAACAGACATTTTCCATCTGCATTCATCCATATTTGTAGTTGATACCTCTTTGCACAGACTTACTTTTCTTTCTAAGAGGCCACTGACCAGCTTCTTGGAAAGCATCACTAAGCTGCATACCTGAAAAAAGTTCAAAAAAGGGGTTCTTAGTTTGCATTGCCTCAAAAGCATCTGTGGAGACCATTTGGAGACATACCAGCATCCCAGAGGGCTTGCAGCCTCTCCTCTCACCAGCCTACAGAATTCCTGGTTTAGCCCAGTCATCGCTGTGTGCCTCAGAAAGTGCAGATTGTCAACCTGTTGACATAGTACTGTTTTTTTTTTTTTTTTTTCCCTTTGAACTGAGTAAATTTTATTTTGTCTTTCCAAGATCCTGAGTAGTAATCCTGTTTATGTTTCTCTGCATTTTGTTCAAGGAATGAATGGTATATATTGAATAGTATTCAATGTATTCCCTATCATACTCAGTACCTGGTGAGTTGTCCCTGGGAAGGATGTCTTGTCCTTGGGAAGAAATGCCTTGTAATTTCTTCTCTCCCTTTTTACTTCTTGCACTTTGTGGAGGGAGCTTAGGTAGCCTTACTTTGTTCTGGAGGTAGATGATACTGACTGAATTCAGTATTGCTCTTTTCTTTCTCTGATGCTCTTTTGGTAACAACCATGTTGTGACTCCGTCTTTACTTGGTGCATCCAGCATCTCACACTGCCACCACTCAGTTTTGAGTGTCTGACCAGGCATTGCAGTCAGTGTCTGTAGTAAATGGATATTCCTTGCAACCAATGTTTGCTTTACAGCCTTAACACTTTGCTTTAAGCTTGACATTGCAGAGCCAACACCTCTTAATTCCGGAGGGCTACATTAATTAATTAATTAATTACCTACATCTTGGCACTGTGCACATAAGACTAAGGAAAATCTTATCAAAAATCCCAAATTTCAGAGTGGCTACTTAGCTCATCTTACAGCAGGTGTTTATCTGTCATTGTGTTTCACAGGTCTGGTAAATGCCATTGTCTCATTCACATCTGAGAAGGTCAAATTTTCAGCAGCAAAAATTAATAATATTTCTTCTATGTTGAAGAGAGCTGTAAACTCTGGAATTCTGCATGCAGCTCTACCTGTTTCCAAAAGAGTCCGCTTGAGTGCAGATTGTTATTTTTCTCTTTGCAGTAAACCTTTTCTTGTAGGAGTTATGAAAATGCTATAAGGTTTCTTATGTTGAGTGAGGAGATTTAGTTTAGTTAAACCCTAATCATGAATTGTTTGCTTCATGCTGTAATTTTCAGAGATGTCAAGTGAAGTGAAGCTGAGATGATTACAAGGACTTCAGATCTCACTGTTTAAATTTCCCAGAAACTCACATTCCATTTTTGCACTGTTTTTTATTCTATTTCTGCTCCCCAGGCATAACTTCTTGCTTAATAATATATTGTTTTGCTGCAGCATTTGGCGTTATTCTCTCACTCTCTTTTAACACAGAGCACCCCTCCAAGATAGAGAGCAGAACAGAGCAGGTATCATGGCTTTGTATTGATTACAGACTCCTTTTCAGAGCAGGAATCCTACCAGAATTGACTATGTCAATTAACTGAGCTATGTATGAAAGACTCCTAAGGTCAGTTTAGTAGCATGGAAAAAAAATGTACAGGAGTGAATCAGAGTTTTAAGTTATGGTTGTCCATAGATACATAGATTGATATAAATGGTAAATGGTAAGGGTAATGGATGGTAAATAGACCTAAAGTAATATTCTTTTACATTATCATTTTTTTTCTGGTCTTTTTCTGTAGTATAATTTTTCCTTGAACCCCTAACCAACAAAGCCCTTTGGTCGTAGGAGTGTACAAGCAGAATTTAGTACTTCTAAAGATCTGAATACATTCTTATGATATCTCTCACACAAACTCTGGTTTGCAAATTGTACATTTATGTGACTGAATGCCCTCACAGATTCATTCAGGGAACTTGTCATAGAAAACCTAACAATTACAGAAGTGACTCTCCCAAAAAGAACAGAGCATTATCACTTTCACTGGCTTGGATAGTCAGAGACAATATTCACCTTTCATGCAATAAATTATTTGTTATAGTACTTGACCAAAAGAGAAACTTGCCTTCTGGGCAACTTCTATGGACAGGACTGAAGTTGTAGTTTGTGTGAAATTGTCATTATATTAAAAAAATGAAAATAGGGACCAGCAGACTTCTTTCTTCATAGTGAGCACTTCTTCACTAGGTGTCTTTCTGGATCTACGTACTGGCTACTTCGAATAAGAGACAGTAGAGGAAATAGCCTGGGCAGAATTGCAGAGGTTTAATGGCTTTCCTGAATTTGGCTATCCCATCTTTCAATACTGTAGGCAATTCTTAGTTAATTTATGGCTTAGAGGTGTCTCTCATGAATTGAGACTCCACTATACCCTACAACAAAACAAAATCCAACAGGACTGTCCCTCTCTTAGGGGATAGCAAAGGAAAAAATGTCTCTTACAGAGTTCTCAGAATCTACCTTTTTCTTTTTTTTGATAAAATGAAACAGATTTACATGTATTTTAATGAGATTCATTTATAAATATCTTACTCAAGATCACTTCTCCATTTTGTTCAAATAATTATTGAACTTGTGCTTCATTTTTCAATATCTCAAAACACACTGCTAAATGCACAGGTTATGCTATTCAGATTCATCTGGTGCTCTGCATAGCTCATCATTCTGTCTGATTACAGCTAATGTTTTAGGTGATGGAATAAAATTAACATTTTATTCATCTTAAACCACTAAAACAAGAAATTTAAGTCCCACACTCTGAATTAAGTTGATATAAAGTAGGCAATCCTAATTACCCTTCAATTTAAAACAAATGAAATTACAATTGTTAAACAAAAGAGCCTGAAATGAAATACATTTTACTTAAGCTGCTTCTATAGAACCAATGTTTCACACCGCACACCTTTGTATCAGTAGAAATTGTTCTTTCAAGCAGAAGGGATCATTGAGACAAAAAAGAGAACAGCTGCTTTATTAAATATTCCCAAATCCAAGGAGATCTCAACTCCGATAAATGTCCAGCTTTCAATTATTTCTTCCCTCCTGTTTTCATCTATGCCACACAAGTCATTAAATCCCAGGTTGAACAGTTCCTGAATTTTTCCTATTTTGTTTTGACACTGTGGATGCCCTCTCTCTCTGTTATTAAATTCACAGTTAAGTGTGTGCTTTTAAAGCCAAGATCTCCTTCCCTGCAGAAATAGTTTGATGATCAGCAAACTCTAAACTAAAATTAAGAGAGAACTCTTTGCTGTCTTTCCAGGAGCCACTGGCAGTTCTGATCTTAGAGCCAATTCAGAGACCTAGAAGCATAACATGCTGATTGTATTGATTTGGTTGGCTGAGTAAAAACTGTATCTTACAATGTTCATTTTGTTCAGGGAAATATCCGAGTGCTGCCAAACACAGTCCCATGAAAGCAACCCAAGACTGTTGACATTAATCTGCCAGAAGATACCATGAACCACATAAACAGAAACAAATCAAAAATAAAACCTCCCATATATTCCAATTGCTCTCTGCCTTTTTCCCTCTCCCACTAACTGGGTTCAAATCTTCAAGTTTTATTTTGCTGTCAGAAGTTTCTTAGTGCCTTAACTTCTACTTCGTTTTTTTTTATGCTGGAGAATTTTGATGCTACCAGCAAAATTAAGTAGAGCCTACTGAGCAAGATGGAGAAGTTGTGCATGCAGTGTTCGTTATCAATAATACCCAATTTTTATGAGGCAAATTTCATCCCAACCAGGATAGATCCCATTGAGAAAGCGTGTATCAGGAGAGCTTATTAGTTTGAGTTCTGTCTCTGTAAGGCTTTCACATCTCATGAGTTGGTAACTGCTACCATGGATTATGAAAATAACATCTATATTCATATTTTTTCAGGTCTTTTATATTCTTCTTTAAAATATTTTATTTTATTTTTTAAAAAAATCATTTTTATAAATCAAAATCAAGAAGGGCCTTTGACATGTTTAATTACACTAAACATGTGAATTTTGTTCTTTTTGGTCTCTCTTTTTTTTTCTCTCATGAATTTCAATGAATTAATCTGTTTCCTTCTATAAAGTTTGTTTATTTTTAATTTTGAACTACTGTCTTTATATGTCTTATAAGGTTTTGTTTCGTAAGGCGTTATTATTATTATTATTTTTCTGCCCAATTATTCTCCCTTAGATAAGTGTCCTGTAGTTATTAAAAATAAACATGTTTTTCAATATAAAATCTTTGAGAATAGTCATCTTAGGTAGGGTATTGCTTTTAGAAGTATTTCTGTGGTAGGAAATTCTCCCTTAGATTAAATAGCTAAATTCCTGTAAAATACCTTTACAATCTTTTGGCAGACCTTTAGAAAAAAAAAGTCTGGGGCATAAAAAAATCAAAACATCTTCAGCAATATCAGACCCTGACTCTCTGGTCTGTTTTTGAAGAGATTCTCACTAGGAAAACACTTCTGATTTCTACTTTTTTTTCCTGAAGATATTGGTTAAGACAGTTTGGTTCTTTCAGTTCTCTGTTCCTCCTCTTCTTCCTTTTTCCTCTTTCTTATTCAAGTGGTTAAAACACCTATAAAAATATCGATGGTTAAGAACAGAGATGTGTGACAAAAACAGTCAAGCATGAGAGTTGGATTCCCAAACAAGGAAGACGGAACTTAAGTTCCTACATGCTGAGAGTACTAAGATTGCCACTAATACTTTTCTCATTAAAGATATAAAATTTATCATCCCCTTAAAAACAATTAAAATTTCTTTCTTCCAACTGTCTACATAAAAAAGTCTGTACAGACCACAGCCTAACAGATATTAGAAACAGAAATCAAAATAAAAACCTCAGATTTCACGAAATGCCACTGGTCCTCCCTTATGTCTCCCACAGTCCCTGTGTATGTGGCTGGATAAGTGTCAGCAGACACTGTAGTTGGTCTGGGTACCTACCTCAGACTAGATAAGCAGCACTTACCTTGCACGATCAGAAATTCTGGCATAATTAGGGAAAATACCTGCTTTTCCTCCCCTCAATATCTATCTTTTACAATATTTGTCCAAACTTCATGTCTTTGAGATTCCTAAGATTTTGTTGATTTTGTTTGACATAATCTAACAGGTTCAAAAGATATTACTGAGAGAAACAGATACACGGACCTATAGAGTACGGCAGGAGTTTTATATCTTTGGGGAATAAATAATAATATATAGTAGAATGAAACTTTTTGACCTGAAACATGTCATCATTCACATGACTATGGTTGTGACACTCTTCATCACTCTGAATTCATAGACCCTTGCTGGAATTCATATTCAGACCCTCTCTCTGCCAGGTCTGTGTAGAAACTGAACTGACAATAATAAAGAAATAGACACATTGGTTGAACATCCTCAGTTTCATTTTCTTAATGAAGGATAATGAATAACATTAATAACACCATCCAGAAAAAATCATGCATGCTTGAGATACTCAGACTTCAGTTTGAGAGTTACGAAGGTAAATACACAAACTTATTCTGGTTTGTTCAGAATATTCTAGATAATCTTTAATGTAGAGTAGAAAAAGTAGTAAATTAAAGAACTGTGAACTTACACTAAATGCTACGCTAAACAACTTACATTTAAAAATTTATCAAATAAAATACTCAGCTGAAATAATCAATTTTTATTTAATTTTCGCAGAGTAGGACTGAGGTTGCAGGCATTTAAAAGATCAATAAAAGCTTTTTAAATATCAAGTCATGTACATCCGCATGCTATGAGCTGGAGTTTTGCTGAGGAGTTTATCTGGCAATAAAAGCCACAGCAGCTTTTGTTACAAATTGACTAGGCTTAAGTGGTCCAAGCAACATATTCCAGTGGATTTTGAAATGAAAAAGAGTTAAAGTTGTATGAAAGTTCTTTCTATTAAAGTTTAAATGTTCTTCTAGTGGACAATAGGGAAGTGGATTTGTTTGTTTGTTTGTTTGTTTGTTTGTTACAAGTTCCCGTGTAACTCATTCATGTTCATGCTCCCAAAACATTTAGATACTATAACTTTATTAATGTTATTTTTTTTCAAAGCCTTTTTTCATTTTAATTTATCTTTTCCATGTTTTCTACAGCTAGAGAAACAAGTCTATGACAATTTCTCATTCATGCCAATGAAATAGAGCAGTGTCTCTTGAGAGTCTTAGTCAGGAAATATGTTCAGGAAAATATGTTCAAGGTTCAACATGGCTTAATGAACTGTCATGACAAGAATCTCATCATGACTGATATTTCTCTTCTTATTTACATCTTGAGTTCTTAATCATGAACCGAGATCCTGCCCATAATATTGTATCTAGTTTTGAAATCTTACTTTTCATTTGACACACAGATCAGGTTTCCTCAGTATTTGTAGTGTTATACTAATGTTCCCATAAGCTTTTATGAAATACTATAATATTGTAGTCACTGAAATGAAATTTTTGATCAATGACCTAAGCATTTGAAAAATTAAAATAAAGAAAAGCAAATCATATACAAAAGCTTGTGTTACTGCTGGTCATGCTGACTGATGTTAATTAGATTATCTACACATAAAATATGAAGCCACTTTTTCACCTAAAACTATCTGTCTGCAGTATTCAGACCAGGCTTTAGTTCAGACCCGTGTTAATAGTTAAATTAATGAAACTACTCCCAGTAGGAACAGTGTTTGTGTTGCCCACGAAGCCACAAATGACAAATTGCTGAAATCATTATGAGTCTTGCCCTTGACTTCAGTATGAACCCTGAATGAAAGTTTATTAAATGAAAATGCATATAGAGCATATTTAAAACATGATTTTTTTCCTGCAATTATTACAACCATTCAGAGAGGAGAAGCTACAAAATATATTACCATACTTGAGCCACATAATTTATGGTTTTAGTTAGAGACCTGTTGATTATTCACTTGTCACAGGAAGACCTTGCTATGTATTAACTGATAAATCATGATAGTTTATGTTCTCTTATCATGTTATCATTGTTTTAGGACATCAAAAGCCTATAAAGACAAAGAAAGCATTAAAAAATTCCACATGGGAGCACAATACCTCCTGCTATAACTTGCAGAGAGCTTTGAAATGTTAACAAGGTTCTCCCCAAATATCACCCATCAAACATCTGTGAAATATGCATGTAATTTAGAAGTGCAGGTACTCCATGAGGTTATGATGAATTTTACTAAAAGGATCAGATTTTGGTTTTGCATCACTCTTTTCTAAAGCTTTGTTATCTGTGTGCATCTGTGCATAGTTCAGTTCTGGAATGCATTCGGCAATGTAATTTTTGAAAGGTCTGATCAGATAACAAAGTGTTGCATTATTATATTATAAAATAAACATCTATGTTTTCCAGATAACCCCAAAGTGACATTATCTTTTCTGTAAACCATTAATTCTCTTTTCTTTTCTATGCCTCTTCTATCAGATTCATAACCAAAAATAATTTTAAAAACTCAGTATTTGCAGATGAACTTGTAGTTAAACTGGAAGACCTGTGTTGCAGAAGAAGAGACAGAAGTACTGAAAAAAAACAAATCTCATATTCATTGGTTGTTCACTATTCTGATATCTTCAGGCCTGACTACGATGTCTTAAGGGCTTTGTGTGGGTGTAAGCATTGTCTTCAATAGAGTTTCTCTGATAGGAGGATGAGTCGTAGTCTAATCTTTCCTTTATTGCAGACTTTGACTTAGACACACATAAGATTAAAGGATATATTTTGGCTTAAAATGTGATGGTCTCATCACATTTTTTCTCTTTTCCTCTCAACTATATTCTGCATTTTGCACTTTGTTTCACCTTAATGCATTGGCTACCGCAATATTTAAGCAAATTTCTTACGGGGAAGGCAGTTAGAGATTGAGGGTGCAGCTCACCCCTCTCATTCTTAGTTTTGTCTGCCAATTCTGCACAATAAAGGAGCCATAAAATTGCTAATCTACGAGAATCAGGCCTACATGAGCAGAGAGACTGTGCAAAATGTAATGGTCCTGATCTAATGGGTGTCTTCTGGTCTTCATATCTGAGAGTCCTCTCACATTATATTAAAATTCCTCCTCCACACAGGTCATTGAGTAGAAGAGTAGAAATGAAATCTCAGCAATACTTATTTAGAGAAAGGTTAAGTTTTTCTGTGACATACCAAAACTTCAAGAGATGGAAGAGAAGCCACTGACTGTATGTTTAGCTTTTCCTGCACTCACATATTTTAGAAGTAATTTAGGGAAAATAAAAGCCCTCTATAACATACACTCTTTACTTCACCCGCAATGGGAATGATTTGTTATATCTAAGGAACACTTTGAATCAGACTGTTATTGCTTTATGTTACTGACATGAATCCTCACCCAGTAAATGGGAACTGCTATTTGGAAAACTCATCTGAATGCTGTTTTGGCATTTGATCAAATGAAAGAATTTTGAGCGGAACACTATCAGGGAGAGTATTCTGGATTTGGTGGGTTCTGGTTTTAAATTAGTAAAGTAAGATCTGTGTACTTATGATACGAAATCTGTCATGTTTGTGTGTTCGTAACACAGATATCAAGATATGTCTCACTGCTGCAGTTATGGTCACTTACTTAAAACATCTAACTCCAAATACCAATACTTGATTTAAAATGAGTGCATAGACACACATTTTCTTTGATTATGATAGAAGGATAAAAAAAAAAAAAAAAAAAAAGAAAAAAAAAAGAAAGAAAATACAAGCTGCTTTAGCAATAGAAACATAAAGCAGAAGAAACCACTCTTTGTTTTCTTATTACCTTATGCCACCAAGATGTGAACGTAGTACTGCTTAGACTTGCTGTGTGTCTTGGCGTTGATTTGTGATTTGCTGCAGCAAAGGATCTTTCAGTCAAAGTTTCACAATCTTGCACTGGATATTTTGTATATTAGCCCTGTCATTTCAGCACATTTATTATAACACATTATTTTTCAAGATAAAGCTGGCTCTGAATACCATAAAGCAAGTGAAGAAATGCTTGCATTACAAGGCCTTTGACACCATTTCTTCTGACAAGAGGAAACCTTTCTTGTGATGTTCCTCATTCGATAATCATTAAAATGTGTGTCAAATGGGTGATGGAAAGAACTTTGTGTTTACAGCCAATGGCACCTGAATAATAGCAGACTGAGTTTTAGAAGATGAAGTACATATAAAGCTATTCTACAAAGGGATGCTAGGGATAACAATGGGTGATACCAACATGAGCACAAGTGATGAGTTAGCCATCACATACTGAAGGCAGACACTGAGTTAATTAGAGGGATATGTCTTCATCTGAACAGACTTAGGAGAGCAATCCTGACTGATGTCTGGGGCAAAACTTCAGGTGATTTCAGCATTTTTCCCCTTCTTGGCTCCTTATAGAATGTCTGACTTAGTTTCCTTTGTTGCTTTTGGCTCAATTTGAACAACAGGATCTTTAAAACACTAGTGATTCCCAAGGGAACTGCAAACATTAATTACCTTATAATTTAAAAATTATTTGATTAATTAAAGGGATGCTGATTATTCCTCTATTGGCTTGAAAAGACTTACTCTTTCTTTTAAAAAAAGAATTTTTTTAAAAAAAAACAACCTAACACTTACCACTTTACCACCTTTGCACACATGGCATTTGCAATCTGCTGTGAGTCTGCAAAATTGCTATTGGTCTCTCTAGACTTGTTATAGAGAAATCACTGAAGTCTGGAGATTTAAGACATGTATTTACAATCCTGAAACATAAGCAGCTGCTTAGCTCTGTGCTCACTCTCTTGGATCAATAGAATCTGTGCAGGTAGATATGTTTTTAAAATTGGGAATAAAAACAAATAAGATTGTTAACATATCATTTTGTTTTGTTCTGTCTTCCACTTATTTTGTTCTCACAGAGGTTGACAAGCTACACATTTCTGCATATCTTCACACACGGATATTTACAAATTAAAAAACAAATCAAGAATTGCATTAAAATTCTACCCTAAAAATTCTGATTATCTATAAATCACCAAATACTCCCTAAAAGCATGAGAAAATTGCATATTAATATATGCATTATCATTAAAAAAGCTGATAAGATATATGAAATATAAATATGCTCCCTGAAATTTAATTTCGTATCATCTTTTTACAGAGATAATTTTGCAGATAATTTTAACTGTCTGTACTTAATACTTTCATCTGTTCAGAATACCTGCATCTTTATAATCATACTGTTTTATCTGTACTTATAGTTTCCTTCTTTATACTTTCAAAGAATAAATACATTAATTAAAATTAAAATTATTCTTCTTTAGAAATAATTAGATGAAACATTTCAAGTGCTCTTTCAAACTTCATTTCATGATGTTATAATAAGTTTAATAATCTCACTAATATGTGCAACAGAGTACATAATCCAGGATGTGTATATACCAGGTATTATCTATTTCAATTTAATTTTCATTTTCATGAACGATTTCAGGAAAAAAAAAATGCTTTAAATACATATACTCACAAAAAATATATACGCACACACACATATCTGTAAAAACATACATAAGTGTATCTACTTATAGGAATGTATATTACATTTTCAGTCAATAAGTNCAGAGCATATATATATATATATATATAGTATCAATTTCTGATTTATTTTTCCAGCTGTAGGACTATCTCAAGTATCTGTTCATTCTTGTGACTACATTTGATCTTGGCATAGATACTCTTGTTTCATGTTCATAAAAGCTGTGTCTGGCTATCTAATGGAAAATCATTCTATAGATGGCAGCCCCACTAAATCATTGGTTCTGGAAAGTTCTAATTAGGGAATAAGCTATTTTTCTTCTGGTGGACTAGATGTAATGAAAAATTATCTTAGTCAAGGCAAGCAAAGTTAATCAGGAAAAGAAAAATAGCATTGGTTTATATTTATGATCATGTTGTGCCACTGTGGGACAAAATGAGGATGCTCCTGGAGGGTCATTAGAGCTGTTTCTTTTTCAGGTGAATAAGCTGCGGAGAAAATAGCGTTGTATTATCATTTGTACTTATCATTTCTACCTAGTCCTATTCATCTACATGGTCCTTTCAAGGCTTTTCATTATATAGAGTTATTAGGTACATTACATTGCAATGTACATTACATTGTTGTATCTGAGAAGCTATATTGAAGTCAGCCGTTCTGGGGAAGAAAAAAAATTCATCATTTTCACAATACAAGTACATATTTGATGGAAATGTTTTCCAGATGAACTATTTCTTTTTCCTGTTTTTCTTTGCTGTGGCTGACATTATGTAACTGGTGCTTTTTAGACTGTCAGTATGAGAAATTTGCATTTGGAGGAGCTTCTGCCATATTCAGCACATATACTTCAAGTATGTGAAGTAATCCTTCTATACTACAACAAAACAGTGATGAAAGTAATTTTGGTGTCCAGTTTGATGAAACTGGCTAGGAAAGTTGTGATCAGTTTGCAAATGTGTTTTAGCTTTTCCTACAATACACCTTAATGACATTGACTTTACATATTCTTTTGGAAGTCCTTATCTAATGTGAAACTTGAGTAAATGGCTTCTCCTCTTTTCCCAAATCTTCTCTTGAGAAGGAATCATTTGCCAAGTCCCATCACTCTTCCCACCCTCTTATTAAATGCTTGGGACCTCCTCTTGGATTAAAGAACCTGAGCTTTACATTAGACATTAGGAAAATATAATTTGAAGACCTTATAAGATTCTCTAGGTATCCACAGTCTCTTTATTGTTGGCAATATGTCAAATATTTACCTTCTGTTTGCTAATTATTCAGGAATTAAGAGAGCATGATACATAGGTTGAACAACTGTGATGTTTTTCAGGTGAGATCCAGTTAGATTTCTCTTTAATTTATAATGTAGCCCAAATAATTTATATGTACAGGTATAAATAGTCCATATAAGTTATATGTACAAGTAGAACAACCCCCAGTCATGCTAGTTAACCACACAAGATAATTTACTTCAGTAGGAGGTATCTTGCACTGGAAACTATGTCTTTGTAGAGTGGATGAGAATCAGACTGAACTGCTTTGCAGCTCTGAACTTCAGATACAGGCAGCTGCAAAATTATTTGTTTTCTTATGTAAATTAGATGTTGCTATAGGCTACCACAACCTTGAAAATTGTCATCACAACCTTTCTCAGCTAGGCAAAATTTGGATACTCAGCAAGTAATTAGCACCAACCGTCCCCTAAACAAGGTATCTGCCAAATTCCCTGCATAGGTACTTCTGCTAGATATCATCTTGCAGAGCACTTGGTGTGTGTACTGCCTAAAATAATAGTTTCATTTCTTTCCTCTGAATTATCCTTAAATATATTTATCTTTATAATCTGCCTGAAAAGAAAGACAAAGATGAGGAATTATAAGCTAAAAAAAAAAAAAAAAAAGCCAAGCAGGAAGACAAGAATCCCTATTCATTACACACTTAGTTATTATAAAATGAACTCATCTAAATGCAACAATTTACTGCTGCTCACCAAAAGCAGATCCCTCTCCCTAGCTTTTTAACAACAAAAAAAATCTACCTTTGGGTGATTGACAGCTCTTTGCAGAAAAGCATGAGGACTCTTTAGTGTTTTTATAGCTTTTAAGATACAGAAAAAGACCTGAAAGGGTAGTGAAATACAACAAAAGATAAATTAAAGACCACCACTCAGTCAACAAACTCCTACACAGGTGGAGAAAATTTCTCAAATGCTCTCGGTCAGATTTTTGTCAGAAGGATGATTACGTGCCAACAGAACGACAGTTTCCATCATCATTATGTGGCCTGCAAACAGATTTTCACATAACAAAAAAGAGCAATCTCCAGCCCTATGAATGCACTCATTAACTGTAATACCTTTAGCTATGTATTGAAGGGGGAGAGGGAATTGAGAGAGAAAGAAGTAATCTCAACAGATCCCAAGATGCTGCTGCATTTTCAATTCAGAAAATAAATGGAAATGCCTACAGAAGGGAGGGTGGGGTCTATTTTTATTGCATACATGTATCTCTCAGCATTTTGTTTACCTGGAAGCAATGAATGGATGAACGAACTAAATAGCGCAGACAGTTTTCACTGTTTTCTCTAGATAGCTGCTGCTGACTCCTGATGTTTAAGTGGCCATAGTTTGTCCAGAAAGTTTAAAGATGTTTTTGGTGTAGTGAGTTACCTACTGGACCAAAAATCTCCATCTTTCCACACTGTATCACATCGTATCTCTTCCCACTCATCACATCTGAGCTGGACATGGAAACGGCAGCCATCAGCCCACTTAATCTTTCTTTCTTCAATAATAAACTTAAGTGGTATCTACAGGAGTCTTAGCTCTAACACGCCATTGACATATTTGCAATACATTGGTGTTTAACTTATTTTAGTACAATTAGATTAAAATGAGCTTATGGTTAAATTTTCATATAATGGTAGGACTGAAAAGGGCCGAAGTTATTTTTGGGACTGTGGAATTGCAATCTATTATCTGGTTGCACTTTTTTTCCCCTTTTGCTCTCCAATACATTGGAGAGCTTGCTAAATTTAGAAGCAGATTATAAGTAAAACTTTTCAAGTGGCAGGTTGTAGATCTTTCTCTGTATACTTACTCTTGACACAATAAAGTTCTAGTTTAGATTAGTAGTATCAGAATGTGACATAGGCAGCAAAATAGATAAAAGATTTTTTGAAAGTGTACACTGAAGTCTATATCATAAAACAAAATCTGAACCTTCTGATTAAGATCTAAGAAATATCAGAAAAATATTTGCAAGAAAGGAAAATGTAAGGGCTGTTCAGGTTGCTCAGTCACTTTGGAGCTGTTCAGATCCCATATCTTACCAGGTTCTTATTGACATTAGAGTTTCAGTTTCCATCACTGAAGGGATTTGAACTATGACAGTAACAAAACTTGTGTGTAGGGTCAATAATGTAGAATGTGAAACTTGAATATTCAAAACTGATGGTTGGCCTTAAACTGTTAAACCTGTGATTACTTTAGACTCTTGACCAAGCATCCAAAATCTCTTTTTTTTCTTTTTTTTAATAAAGAATTATTAAAATACTCTGAGATTAAAAAAAGAATAAAAAGGCAACCTCAAAAAATATTTCTAATTCTGAAAAAAAGAAAAAAAATCTTCATTTAAAGCATCTTGACTGTGTGAAATGTTAACCAGCTCTACTTAGGATACATTTTTAGCCTGTTTCTTCCATCTTGTGCAGGAGGAAGTACTTTTTCAGATGGTTAACTTCAGTGCTTCCTCTCTCAGGACAGGAATCCTGATTCTGCAGTGGCCCAAGCATGTGACCAGCTTCACTCTCCTGAGTTGCCTTATTGAATCAATAGAACTGGTTGATTGTACAGTCAGACACATGATTAATGCTTATTCAATTTTGGTTGTCCATGGGTGTTTCACATCCCACTGAGGGGAGAGAAAAAATGCAATAGTAAGAAAACAAATAAGGGAAAATGTCATAAGAAGCTGAGGAAATCATGAGATAGGTGCATTTGATCTTCTGAACAATATATATATTTTTTTTTAATCTCCATTCCCAGACGTATCACAAACCTTAACATAAAATAATACAAATACAGTGCTAGAATGGACCTCAGGAAGTCAAGCATCCCACCATTCTTCTCTTGCCACATATACCAGGCAGACATTTGCCTAACCTTTGATTGCCTTCCCAGGTTCCCTGAGCAACCTCTTCCAGCCTCTCACACTCCTTATGGTGAGGAATATTTTCCTGAGACCTAAAATGAGTGCTTCTTCCGCTCAGTTTACTAACTCTTCCTATCTACCATCAAGATTGTAAAGAGATTACAATCTTTTTTTGCAGGAGCTTTTAATGTGCTTGAACAGATTTATTATCTCTCTCCTGATTTTGGATTTATTTCTTTAGGTTATAAATCTTCAACTAATTCAATTCAGCCTGTTTTTTAGATCACCTTCCCACTTCTTGTTTGGGACCTAACTTGTCTACCTACTCTTAACTGGGCTAATTTTTTACTTTTCCTTTTGTTAAGTGTTATTTTAAAATGTGCTCTGGAACTGTATTTGATAGCTTTCTCCCTTCTTTATCTTCTTCCCTTTGTAAGGTAATTAGAGAACTATTTAGTGCAACTTCTGATGTCCCTTATTTATTGCAGCTCAATTTGTCCTATTTATGTTTTTTCTTTTTCTTTTTCTTTTTCTTTTTTTTTTTTTTTTTTTTTTCCCTGCTGCTTCTTAGGAATCTGAGCTTGCTTTTGCTTCTTAAATATTACTACTATATTTCATGTAGTCACACTTCTGATCTTACTGTACTTTTAGCTTTCCTCTGCACGGCACTAGCTTGAGTCCCAATCTGATGGGATGAAATACTTTTAAACTTTTCAACTCCTTAGATTGTCCTTCCAGTAGATTTAGCTTGGAAATTCTCTAGGCCTGATGAAATTTGCTATTAATCCTCTTTTCTTCTTTTAAGAGTCAGATATGCTATTTTTTTCTGGTTTCTCTCACCCATGTTGCTTTCTAACTTAATCTTCTCAAGTTCCCATCTATGGGAAGATAGGTATTTATATATCTACAGAAGAGCCTCCTCTGTCTTGTATCTGGATATCAAATAATGTCACCTGTTCATTCCAGCTTGCCAGACAGTCTTTAACATTCCTCTCCCACTTCTAATCAGCACTAAATCTTTTACTGCAGAGAATGAATGGGTAACTGCTCACAAAAAAAGCCTTACCTCCATTGTTTTCCAGGTTTAATTATATTAAGCAGATGTCTATGACGGAAGGGTCAATATCTTTGACACTTGTAAGCATGTCTTTCAATAGATCTAATTCCTACCGTATTCTGCATCTCTGCATACGGGAATAAAACTTTGATGTATTGGGCAACACTTCTTCCTTATTCCCCTTGTCTACTTTTCCTGAACCCACTATTTTTTTCATCTTGTCCGTTCACTGTTGTGTGCTTTATGACCTCTTTTGAGCAGCCATTCCTTCATGCAACTCTTACCAAGCAAGTAAAGGTTTCCATATTCTGTTATCTAACTGAAGGTGGAAGAAGTTCTCCTTTTCTGTCTTGTTCACAGTGACGTGTAAGCCTAATCATGTGGTAGTCCCACAGAGGGTGTAAAGTAGTTCTGCAAATCCCCATTATCCCATACCATCAAATTGACCCCAGTAGCATGCCGTTTATCTTCATCCTGAACATCAAATAGACTGGGAATGTTCTTGGAGAAACGACCATCCTGTCTTTTCCAATACATTTTCTAGAATTAAATTCTTATCTCATTGTTAACAGAGAGTGACTAACTTCACCCTTTTGTAAATGTTTTCTAGGAGGGTTAGCAATTTCTTGGCTGCCCTGTATGAGCCAAAAGGAGACATCAACCTTATGATGAATTGTCTTTATAGTCATTAAATATTCTTCTGTTTACATCTTCATACTGCATCAAGCATGAGTTTGCTGTTGCAAAAACTGTACTGCTCTTCATTTGAATATTCACCTTCCTCTATGGTGATTTTTTCCAGAAGAACCCAAAACGCTTTGTTCAAACAGAGTATATCAACAACAAATTCAAACAGTATATCAACACTTTCTTACAAAGGTTGCTTTCCCTTCCTCTAACAAGTCCCTGTACATGACTTTTAGGCAAAGTGGATTGAAGTCATCACAACAGTGTCACCCACCCAGGGAAGCAGCTCTTTAGACTATTTTTCATATGAGAAATGGTAAAGAAACAAACATAGAACATCCATGGAGACATATTCATGTTTCTCATATTTTTATTGCAAACATAATCCTAAAAAATCCACACCTTTACTCCATGAATATCCAAGGTTGAAGGGGGAGAAAAAGAGTAGCATGTGTCACATACTGTTGTCACAACTGTGCACCCCAGTGTTTTAAAAAGGGCTACCTTTGACCTCTATTCATATTAAAAACAAACAAATAAAAAAGCCTGTTTGTACAGAGATAACCTAAAACACCGAACAACTATATTGCATTATATACTTATGCATTATTTGCTATATTTATTCATTAATAAACATTGCAAATGTTGGTGCTGAGCTGTCCTTTTCACAACTGAATCTTTTCATGATACAAAATCATGCTGTGATTTATTGTGAGTAAATTAAACAGACCTTTAAATCAGAGGCAGAACCTCATCTTTCTGTCTTCTGAAGGATATTTTAGACTAAATTCTCCATCACCCTGACATACCCTTCAAAAATCATACCTGAGGCAATGTAAACATGCAAATAAGCTCTAATGACAGATAAGGAGCATTAGCATAATTACCTTCCTATTTCAAGCTCATCTATTGCTAATACCGCATCGGCATAATTCCCTTTTCCCTTTTTCCTTCCTGCTATGATTCTTTATTCTCTTTTGGTGCCTGAGAATTTTCCCACATTATATATTTTTATTTTTAGAATCACCCATAATAATGATTCTTTTTTTTTTTGCTAGGGTATGGATATGCATAAGGAAAATGCAACAAGCCTTAGTGTGACATTCAAGAGTACAAACACAAAAGAACTGGACAAGTGCAAAACAAATCACGATCCTGAGAAATAATTCCCCACAGCATTGAATGGGAGAATAATATTAGCAATAGCCAAATCTGCATGTGTCACAGACATCTTACCTTATTGACAACTTTCTGCTCTGACAAGCTGATGAATGAGATAAATGAGCTACTGCACACACCTGATGATAGACACCTCAGTGTGAGGCTTTTACTCTTGGTGCTACAGCTGTGTAACTGCTGCTTTCTTTCACAGTGAGATTTCTTCATGCACAACCTGATGTTTAAGTCCTAGTGACTTCTAAGGGCATTTGCTCACGGGTTAAAAAATAGGACACATTTATTGTACATAGAAGGACCACAGAGGTAAAGATTTTAAAGTCTGGTGCACGAAAATATTCTTCAGTTCTGACTGTATGTTTTCTGGCTTTTAGGAAGAGCTAGGTCTTACCACTAGAGTATCTGTCTGCAAAAACTGGAGCCCCAAAACAAGTGAATTGCCTCAGTTCCAATTAAAGTAATATTAGAACTAATAAAAGGCATATAAGATTATGGGACAATATTCTCATACTCATTCCGTGTATTTCCTTTGCAGGTGGAGGTAACTCTCAGAGAAAAAATTTTGCAGAGAAGTAATGGAGAGGGACTGGGATAGAATCAAGGGAAGTGCATTTTTTCCTGACCTGTAGGAATATGTTAAGCTTTGAAAAATTTTTATTTCTCTCTTCTTATTATGTCTCCCTCATATAAAGTTATTCAATGCAGAAGATTCTTATCCTGACTATGGAGACAATTTCTGCCTTTATAAGTATATGTAGCAATTATGAAATTAAGGATATAGGTATACTGCATTGACTGTGATATGGAAGAGAGAATTTAAGTAACTTTCAGTCTGTTTTCTTCTCTTTGATAAATAAAATAAGAAGTAACAGGTAAAAACTGCAGCAAGAATCATTATGTTAAGCAGAAAAGTGTTTTATTTTTGTGGATAGTTAAGTACAGGAACACATTGCTCAAGAAGGTTGATGAACTGGAGGCTTTTATATACAGTGTGACAAAATTCTTTCTAGAATGATACAGATATACATAAAATTGCCCTAAGGTTGGCAAATGGACTAGCTATTGTCTGTCTCCTTTCAAGCCCTGTTTCTCAAGTTGCTAATCCAGTTTGCAAACTTTGCCAGCAAGCCTGCAGAGCTAGGTGCCATTCTAACTGGAACAGTGGAGAAATGTTGCCCTGTGCAATCCTCCCTGTTGCTGTGAGCATCAGACCTAACTTCTATATTCAAACTTGTCTGTAAATACATCTTACAACCACCAATCAACTAAAACAATATCGCAGGCTATTACATTAAAATGTACTTTTACACTAGGAAAAGAAAGATGAGAGGGAATAGGTATCTGTGAGAAAATACGCAGATATCTTCCTCTTTGTCCCTTTCTAATTCAACATTACACTGCTCAGTGAGTTCATAGGATGGGACTGGTGTAATATCACAAATATTTGCATAGCAACTGCATTATCCTGCTTCACTTTCAGTAGCTTTTGAATTTTAATTGAACATATTACAACATGAGATATTAACTTGCTTTATTGACTTGTTGATTTGAGGTGTTACACTTTGATTAAACCTTACACATTTGTCTCCTAGCAGCTTTCGGGCCAGAAGACTAAGCTGAAATATTTGTTTGAAGAGAAACTGTTGAATTAAGATGTCCTTCCATAGAAAAGTTGAGAAGAAGGGCATGCGATTTGAAACTGTTTTTTCATTTCTTTTTAATAACTTAAAGATATAAAATGGTATCATTATGGTAAATATTCTTAGAAGGGATAATGATTCATAAAGTAATGCTATAATTTTTATGGTACTCTTCTGGATTGGGCCTACAAGACTCTTCCTTTAAAAAATGATGAAGAAATTAATTACAGAAAAACAGTTCCTTCTGAAGTTATTTATGAGACAACTCATAAAGCTCACATAACCACAGCACAGATCTCATTCTGGTAAATCGTACTCATTATTATTTTTCTAAAGCCTACAGAAAATCTATTATTTCTTGCATTCATAAAATCTATCAATTTTATGAGGAAGGATAAAAACACTTTAAAACTTGCCAAAGGTTGAGGTGAATATTTCAAAGAAAAGGTTAAATCATTCCTACGTATTAAAAACACCTCTGTGGCTTTTATCAGCAAAACTACCTGTAAATGGTTCTAATTCTTAGACCAGTAAATAGTCCTGATACAAGGTGGAGTGTTAGAGACTCCTGAGTGCATTTGGCAACATTATTAACAGCTGTGTTCATCCCTAATTGGACGTAAGCTTGAAGGTAAATTTTCAAAGTACTATATTTGAGCTGAAAGCCTTTTCTCCTTTCATTAATGTATATTTTATTCTTTTGTGCTGAGTAAGGTACTTCACTTGAAATCTAAAACATGCTTAATGGTCCCTTTATTTTTGTTGCAGACACTGGATATTATTTTTTCCTCTGGGGAAACTACTTTTACTGGCATTGCTGATGTGCTAATAAGACACAGTCAGATTGCAGGCTTCATAAAAACGGTGCCTTGTGCAGAAGCAGTCACAGTCTAAGATTTTGTCTAGTGTAATGTGCAATGCCAACAGAGTCCCTAAGCAGAGAAGAGGAAATGTGCTAGGGTCAGAATTTGTGCATGTTCTGAAGCACAGAAGCAAAGCTGAAACCAGACAGCGGATAACCTAAACAGAGCAACAGAATGAAACAACTAAAGGTCACCTAGATCGGTTACAGAACAACTAATTTAAAGAGTTAGGTAGCTAGCTTTAAACAACTCTAGAAAATTTAAAATAATATGAAATAAGCTTTTTTATTATTATTATTCAGTTATTTAGCCTTTAGGATTTTAAGGACGCTCTATGTAATTATTAACATCAGTGCTTTTTACAAATATATATAAATATTTTTGGAAAAGCAGGAAAGGGAAAAGAAAGGTGAATGGAAAAGGAAGGGGAAAGGAAAAGGGAAGGGGAGGAAGGTAGTAGGGGAGAAAGGAAGAGGAGGAGGGTGGAAATAAGGGAGGGGAGGAAGGAGAAAGGGAGGGAAGAAAGGAGAAAGGGAAGGAGGAAAGGAGAAAGGGAGGGAAGAAAGGAGAAAGGGAAGGAGGAAAGGAGAAAGGGAGGGAAGAAAGGAGAAAGGGAAGGAGGAAAGGAGAAAGGGAGGGAAGAGAAAAGAAAGAAGGAAGGCGGGAAGAAGTCTGAAATTCTTTTCAAGTTCTAAGACATGGGCTACCGACTCAAGCTGTGATAAAACAGTGGAAATCTGCAATGCTCTAATGAGATATGTATGTTTTTAGCAGAGCTGAGCAAAAATTATAAAGTGTCAGTTTGTTCAAGGAAATCAGTTACAGAACTGAAGTGGGGGCAGGATTTCCCCTAAGATATTTGTGACTTTAAGGTTTTAGCCTCTTCTGTTAGCTATTTTTGATCAGAATTTTGCAAGCAGATTGGCTAAAACAAGGGGATAAAAATGCTGCATGTCAAACAGTGTTACACGAGTCCACAAACTCCAGACACCAGCAACCAAGTCATGGAAGCAACACATTACACCAGCATGATGTTCTGCTCAGCTCCATCAGTCCTGTCTGCAGCAAGGATTGATTGGTATCTCTGAGCAGTGTCAGATTATCTTGGGGCACTTCACTCCATGCTCCGTTATGCTGCATAGACGTGGGCTAGAGCATGACCCTGCCAGTCCTCCGATCAGCACCCAGAGCACCTGCTCTCCAGGTTACCTCTTCTCAGACATGAGTAACGTCGCGCTGGGATCAGTAAAACACTGAGTCCAACTTTTTTTCTCTCCAGAACTTAAAGGGATTCAGTGTGATGCAGTGAGGATGCCCCTATGTACAGCAAATTTCAGGACCCATGATTTCTTAACATTGTTTCAACTACCTGAAGTGGAGGACAAAAAACATAAAACATGAACAGAAGGTGCCAATTACAAGAAAGTGAAGAAAACAGAGAAAAAAAAAAAAAAAAAAAAAATGAACACTTCTAGAGGTATTACCAATGCTTTATAAACTCCGCTCCGAGACATGGGTGTCGGTGTTTGCAATTAAGCTCCTAATGTTATTTTGAAAAAACCGAACAAACAAACAAGCAAAAACAAACAAACAAAAAACACCTTTCCTATTCTTTTGAAAGCTAAATATTGTCTCTATTCTGTTTCTTCCTGCAGTGATGGCTGGGCAGATCGGTATGATGTGACAGACGGGTATCAGCGTGAAGCTGTCGGTGGAATAACGATCAAGCTCCAGTCTCCTGATGTGAAATGGTTTGATGATTATTACCTACAGCTTCGGCCAGAAACCAACCACCGAAATCCGTGGTTTCAGGAATTTTGGCAGCACAGGTTCCAGTGTCGACTGGAAGGGTTTCCTCAGGAGAATCCTAAATACAACAAGACTTGCACGAGTAAGTGCATTCATTCTTTCTGCTCTACAAATCTGTGCAACTGAAAGTCTGGTGTAAACAGCTGAGGCAGGCTGGCCTGGTCGGACAGGGAATGGGCTGGAGCTGCCATCCTGCTTCTTCACACAAGAGAAAGACTGGTTAGAACATGAGGGAAATCCAATCTCAAACACCTAGGTCCCATGCTTTGACACTACCCTCGAACAAAAGCTGCATTAACCAAAATTATTTTTTATTTAGACCTCTAAAGAAACAAAAACATAGTTCCTCAGCACCTAACTCATGCCTATATATCAAAACTTCTACTCTATCTCCCCAGACTACTCTATCTCCCTAGGCATCCAAATACAGTTTTTAAATCTTTTCCAAGACTCAGTGCTACTTTTCCAAAATAGGGGTAATAATATTGCTTTATTTCACAGAAATATTTACTAAAAGTTATCAGAAGTTCATATGGTCAAGTAATGAAGGTTATTTGCATGTTTCAGATAGAAGGCTAAGTGCTTTAAATGATATCTTTAACCAAGTTTTCATTCAGACATGAGTCATTTCAGGAAATGCTGTTTTGACTAAGCTGATATTTTCCATGAAATTATTTTCATTTTAGAAAAACTGCCACAACATTTTGTCATTTTTCCAAAAGAGTGGCAAAAAATATTTTTATTCCAAAAAGGTATGTTTTTTTTTTAACTTCTTCTATTAATTTCTCTTTACTTCATGGTGTGCCCAGCAGTGCTAGGACAATACCCATTTTTATTGCTATCTAATCAAAAACAACAGCTTTGCAGCTCTGACTGAAATACTCTTCTTCCTTTATTTGTTAGAAGTAAGTCTTCATGTTGCAATGAAACTGTTGGATATTCTCTGCAACATTGGCACCAATGTGTTGAAGCCTTCATTGTTGGTCTTATGGCACAAATAAAATAGTCATGCGACCCTACAAAAAGGTAAACAGTGACTCTTTCCTAGGTAGTGAATCTCACTGCATGTTTAATTGAATTTCTCCATGCCTGTGCAGATGTATGAGTGCTGTCAAGGCTTTCCTCTGCTATTTAGATGATTGCAACACACAGAAAAAAAAAATAAAAGAAAAAAAAAAACGCAGCTATGTAAAAGGATTTTTTTTTATCCTAGGCACTCCTCACTTTCCTATTATTTTTTTAAAATACTTTTAAAATATTGGAAAAGTAAGGAAGCAAAAAGGAAGGCTTAATGGTCAGGTGTCCTGGTGGTAAATGGAAGATGCATCTTTAAAGCAACAAGGCACAGCACTGAGCATGAGCTGGACCACGGTTTGAAGCTCCAATAGACTTTCACTACTAAAAAGAGCAATTTCTTCCACACACCTGAAGGATGAGGAAACGATTTTAAATGCTAAATAAAGCCACAGATTTGCATATCACAAAATCTCACCTAATTACCACTTTAGACGCCTGAGTCTTTCTCCAGTTTTATACAAAGTTGCAGGAGTTTGTAGCTGAGCTGGAAAATAATCTATGAATCCCAAAATCTCAGGGTACACTTTAAACATTTAACTGACTTTCCTCTCATATTTTCTCTGTCTTATTCTTCCAATACACCTTGACACAGATTATATTTGGTCTATTGACAGGTACTGCATATGGAGCAGTAAAATTCATTGATTTCCCTGCAATGATGTAGATCTCTTTCCTGAGATGTCAGTACAATGGGCTTGACTGGATACAACCTAATAAAGACCCATTTTCTATCAGTGTGCTGCATTAGCAATGACATTTCAACTTGATTTTTCTGTGTATCTTTTTTATTTACTTTCTATCCACACTGGAGGAATCTAATTTTAGTTTCATATGAAAGGAGCTGTGAAATGCGGATGCCTAGAGAGGCTTTTATAGTGCCTAAAATACAATTCACCATGGCACAAAATTCATCTCTGGGGTGCAGGGAGATGTTATTTTAAACATTAAGTCACCCATTCATGGAAATAAGAGAACTTAATCACAAAGCTTGAACAGCTCATTTGCCAAGCACTCATTGCTAGAACACTTACCACAAAGATTCTGAATGAACAACAGCTCAGATAGGTTCCTAAAAGTTAGAAATTTCAAATAAACAAGGAAATGTCTAAGAATTGCAATCTGCTAATTTGCAATTCATGAAAAGGGCTAATTTTTCAAGTGCATTGTTTGAATTATTTCTTTTTTTCAGCTTTAATATTTAATTTGGTCAAGGACACGATTACCTAGTAAGATGGTGGACTATATTGGCCTCTGCAGAGAGAAAACACATTAATTCACAAGTTAATTAAGTCAGCTTTAGTGACTTTATTTTCTTTTTTTAAATACAAGCTATCCGTTGAGAGTGATGAACAGGAAATATTATGAAATGAAAAAATAATTTACTGTGATACCCAAAACAAAACTATGAGAGCAACTAAATGAAGAATCTGAAAAACAAACCAAAATTATTTTTTCTCCACTCGTTTCTATGAACTTCTAATAAGTCTCCATCCCTTCACATCCAATTAGTTCATGCTGAGGTGAAAATTTTAACATCAAATCCACTTTTCATTTGCAGATCTGAACATACTTACTTAATCCAAAAGTGTGTCACTGCTGTTGCTAAGTACATTGATTTTCTGCCCAGCTGGAGCACTGCAGAAAGTGACAACTTTGCAGACTTATCTGACTTGATTTTCAGTGTAATCAGTTCCATGTCACCAGAGAGCTGATATAAACCACCTCTGAACACCAAGAGTTAGAGCAAAGGATTTAAAATTCATCTTTAACAGGAGACATGTAATGGCCTTAGAATACCAGGGATTTTACAAGAATTGGATTTGACTTCCCCTCTGGCACCAGTCAGATTTTTTGTATTAACTAAGGTCACAATTCAGTAAAGTTTGCAAATAGGAGTGCTACTTGAACCAGATGAGTAACTCCACTGAACGACCCTCTTCAGGTCATCGAAGGCTAATCCAATCCCTTGGTATTGATTGTCTTTGGACCTCCAAGGACTAGGTATAGATGTGCTTGTTTTCTCACGGATAAGTTGCCCCATCAGAGCTCAAATACGTCCTACCATTTTCTCCTAGTCTTGGAGCTTTACAAGTGCATCTTAGCACAGCACAGAAACAAAACTGAACACAAGCCACCAAGTATGTTGGGAAACTGTCTCACCTGACCTTAGAAAAAAATTCTCCTCAAAGTCAAGCAGAAGCAGGAGTATATTTATTATTTTCATGGGTCTACTAAATTAATCCTTTGGCCTTTGGTGCGTGAAAAAGCCAAAGCTATGGAAGCAGTGAAACATCTTTAGTTTACCTGGCAGAGGATACAGACCCCTGTAAGTTGGTGGGTTCATGTAAAGCACAATGAAGACAAGAACCTGTAGGAGTGTGAAGGGGAACTCCTATAGATATTTACACATTGGGTCCTGACATTAAATGTTAGAGTTCAAAGATCTCTCAGAGGTCAGCAACAGACAAAATGTATGTGTATGTGTGTGTGTGGGGAGGCACTAAAAAAGGAGATAAATAACCTATGTCTGATGAGATGGTAGGGTTTATAGGAAACAACATATTCAAAGTCATGAATAAGGAAAATAAGATTTGTAGCAGCGTTCTGAACAGGTACTAGGAGGAGGCAGAATGCAATTTGCCTGTTCATGATTTAACCATGTATTATCTCAGAGTAAAAAAAAAAAAAAAAAAAAATTAAAAAATTAGCTTTTTCAACTGCATAAAAATTACCATGGATGAAAAAAGGAAGGTGACCAACAATGTGCCAGGCCACTTCTGCTGAAAGGGAAAGGGAAGGGGAAAATGATGGAGATTTGGGATAAATATGAGTAAAGTTTTGCTGCTATATTTACAGAAAGACATGTAGAATATACATGCAAAGCCTATCAACCCATTCATCTGTTCATTGAATCTCATCCAGCTCCAGCTACTTTTGATGGAACAAAAGGACCCACAGAGAATCCTGCATTTTCAGCTGAACATAAATTTGGTTTAACAAATGACTCTTCTGGGTTTCTAGATAGAATTTAGGAATAAAGCATAACTGCCTAAGCTTTGCACTGCAGCATACTGATAATTATTTGTCAGTTAAATCGAAGCTCAGATGCCAAAGTGTGTTTAATCAGACCTCAGACAATAAAAATAAAGTGTTGCAATACTTGTCAGAATGGACAGTCTATTGTCTGTATTTCAAGGGAAGTGTTACAGTTAAACCTCATTTTGCTCAAACATGTGGCATTCCCACATTTTTTATCTTTAGATTGCACTTGAAGGCAAATAAAAAAAAAAAAATTCATTTATACATTCTACACAATGAATTAAAGGGAATTTTAATTCTCATGAATAGAATCTCATGTCACTCAGTTCTGTACTTAGTCATATATTGTGTCTCATGTCAGGCTGAAGTCTAGCCCTCATTTTTATAGCTCACATTTCAAGTCTTGAGGCTCAGCCACAGTTCTTCACTGCCTTTACAGTAATGCTTGTCCAGGTTCAAAAATTTCCAAAGACAGATGAGCTACGAAGCAAAGATCCAGACCTGAATTTTCTAGAAACTTGATCCAGTCTGATGTCTGATTCAGGGGCCTATACAGACATGTTGCTATTTTTTGACTCACTCAGAGAAAGAAGCAGAATGGCAATGGGGACTGTTATGTGCGCAGTTATAACTAATTTGAAATAGTTTTTCCATATGTATTGATTCTGATTTTGACTCTTTTATAAGGCAAACCATTGAATAACTTGTCTTTTCAGTGCTATTATTAATTCCTCAAACTTCTCTGAAATCTGACTACAAAGAAAGATCTATTTTTCTTCCACTTTATGTCCCCTGCCTTTGTTCTTCTGTATATTATGATCCTTTGATGATATTCAAGGTAGACAGTAGAATGATACTATTCTACCATGATTTCGTCTTTTAAATGAACTTTCCCTCTCTCCTGCCTTTCCAAAACTTGAAAATTGCTTACAAAATATTAATACCATTGTACAAGTAGACCATGTCTCTCTAGTTTTAAGAATAAATGTAAATTATAGTTAAATGTATTCAGATTATGCAATATTTCTTATTAGGTTGATAAGTTGGAGCAATTTCTTTTTTCTCTTTCTTTTTTCTTTTTTTCAGTTTCAGCAGTTCAATTTCCCACATAGATTCAAATGATTCATACAAGTATGTTTGCAAGTACAGAAAGGTTCAAGCCAGCATTTAATGTGCCCTTTGAGGCATAACATTTGTGTAATTTATGATCAAAGAAATTGAATTCTATAGAAGGTGAAAGGATAATAACACTTCTAAGAAAATGGTGGGATGAGCTGGATATTTATTTACTTACATTCTGAGTCACTATCACTGTGACTCTTTTCATTGATTTTATTGAACTCGACAGCAGAAGTCTGACTCCTGTAGGTACGTAGGCATGCAAAGGTCCGCATGGACTTTGAGACAGATTTGTAAAAGCTATGGAGTCACCTGTACACTTAAATAAAAGTAGGACAGTAAAATTAACTAGGCACTTCAAACATTTTACTGACAATCCTCACATAAAGAGGAATGTCACTAACATTGGCTTTCAGTTGCAAAGAGTGAAGGATTTTTGCTTGTCAAACTTGAAGTGTTTCATAGTAGCATGTTGATTCATGACACTTTGAAAGAAAAGCTTTGGAATGAGTCATTTTTCACTTTCTCATTTCAATAACATTGAAATGTTTTGTTTCAAGTTTATAATTTCCTTTTACATTGTTTCAGTGTTGTGCTATGTTTGTGCCTCAGCATCAAAATGACATTTTCCAGTGTTGCCAAATCTCTTTTTTTTTTTTCTCAGAATTTCTTTTTCAGAAAAGATAAAATATAATGCTGATTTTTTGGTATTAATTCTGAATGGAAAAGGACATTTGAACTATTGAAATTTCCTGGAGAACAGAAAACACCTCTGTTCCACAGCCTGAAAACTTAAAAGAAATTAAATTAATAAGATAAATAAATAAATGATTAAATTTATTTTATCAGAAAAATTATACCTGGAACTTTAAAAATTAGAGAGAAGTAGATGTTATTTTTCCTTTCACACTGCTTTAATAGTAAGTGTCAATGACAGATTTTGGAAAAGATTAATAATAATAAAAATAAGCTCTTTTTCTGTCTCTTTAAAAGAATAGGATTGAATTTGGTGGGTCCTGATTTCTCATATTTTCATATGCTTTACTCTGGTTCTTCTGTAAAGCCTTTCTTTCATTTTATAAAATTCCTTTGATTTCTTCTCCAAACAGTGATGCACATTTTTGGGGTGTTAATTTTGTGCCATGCCACCCAGTACTGCAGCTCTGTGCAAGTTTGCTAACACGTTCCCGGGGAGCACTGTTGTGGTCTGCACTGGGACCACTGTCCCATCTTTTAGCAGTGTTCCCATGGACACACTGCTACAGAGCCAGCTGCTCAGAAAAGGGTCAGGAGCATCCCTGCACTGCGCTGGGCAGCAGAGAGGCCCTGCTCTCCTCCTTGCTTTGGAGATGTTAATTCAAAGGAAAACAAAATAATTAAAAAAAAAAAAAAAAAAAAAAAAAAAAAAAGGATTTGGACTGCAACTACTGCTAGCAAAAAAATGGATGTGGTACCTTCCTGGTTGTTAATTTAGTTCTCGCAACTAATTGGCGAATTAGTCACGGGGAAACATTACAGAATAGCTGGGGATCCTAGGCGGTATTTCTGGTTGCCCCTGTGATGTCCTTTATGGCTTTGTCATAAACAGCATTTTGCTCATTGAGAAATATCAAAATAAAAGGATGAAATGCAATCAGTTCTTTATCTTAAACTTTGTAATTCTAATACCCCTCATCACATTGGGGGAAAGCAATCCCCCATTTTCTCTATGACATCTTTCTCTTACTTCTCCTGCTCAAATGAAATAAGGAGGCTGGCTGGAATTCAAAATTTTTTGACTCTTCTCTTTATCCTTTTCTTCATATTTCAAACTTCAAAGTAATGTTAGCTCTGGAAGAGTTAGAAAGCAGAAGAAAGCATATTAAGCCATGGTAATTTTGCCCCTCTGCAGTATCCCTGCAGTTGAGGAGGCTTTATATGTTAACAGAAGAATAGATAAAATTGTATTCCATCTTCCTTGGAGGTAAAAGGTAGAAAAAGGAGTGGAACAAAAGAATTTACATAAAAAAACACTGCAAAGTAACGAATTCTGTAAAGAATACTTTCCAAAAATTTTATTTGCATCCTAAGTAGTGGAAGAAACCATGACATTTCAGAATTTCCCTCAAGACTTTTTCTTTTTAAGTTGGGTTTGGGGGAGATTTCTCTTTTTTTGTCGTTTCGTTGTGTTCTGTTTGGTTTGTTTTCTTCGGGGCACTTTTGGCTCCCCACCAGCTGGCCTGGCGCCGTGTGCCCCGCAGGTGCCCGGTGCCGTGCCCACGAGGTGGAGCCACAGCCCGGCGCCGCGCGCCGGAAAGGAGTTGGTGCGGGAGCTGGGAATGTTGGAGCGTGACAGATGGCACAGCGGTTCCCTCACAACAAACCACCTTCCAGTGAGAATATGAGTGCCCTTAAGTGCTTTCTTGGATTGCGGCCCAAAAGCTCACTAATTGTTTTTAAATAGAGCCAAGAAGCAAAGCATTGCCAGGCACAATTACTTTTGTGGTAAAAGAACATGTTTCTTTCCCATTGTCTACATGTTGGATTTTGGAGAAGTGACAACAGAAAAGAACAAATTTGGATAAGGAATTACCCTGGGGAGTTTCTGCAGGGGGTCAAGGTTGCTTTTGGGGAAACAAGGTTGGGAACAACCTTGTCCATCTGCCTGGCCAGAGCTAGCAGGTTGTCTCAGCTGGAGGGGGACACCCGAGGTCCCCTTTGCACAGCCCCAAGCTCTTTTTTATGTGACACTGCTGAGTAGTGAAGTAGTGTATGACCATGGTTTTTAAGCATTTATTCCAGTAGAGGGAGAATCTTAAGCTGATACTTAATGCAATAAACTATTTTGCACAAGCTCATCTGCATCCTATGTAGGATTTGATTCTATATATATGTGTGTATATATATATGTCATATTTTACCTCTAAAATATATTTTTATTTATTTGTATGTATTAGACATTATAATGTATATATATTATAAGAAGTGTCATATATTATCTGCTACCTATAATCATAGAATCATAATGGTTGGAAAAGACCTTTTAGATCATCAAGTCCTACTGTAAGCCCCTCAACATCATACCTTTTAAACCATGTCCCTAAGCACCTCATCTACACGTTTCTTAAACACTGTCAGGGATGGTGACTTCACCATTTCCCTGAGCAACCTGTTCCAATGCTTCACTACTCTTCCCAAGTGGAAAGTTTTCCTAACACCTAACCTGAATCTTCCCTGGCACAACTTGAGGCTTTTTCCTCTTGTCATATTATAGATATCTAAAATGATAAAGTAACTACCATAACTATATCATAACTATCATAGAGTAACTAGAGTAAATGATACAGTTATTTTTTCTGTGAAATACAGAATAAATTTTTCTTCATTTTGGAGATAAACCAATAGCACTTAGAGGCTCCAGCCTATAGCATGCTCCTTGCATGATGCACAGGAAAAGCAGGAAGATAACAAAAAGTCATCCTCTTCCTGAGGAATATTTAGACTAATGAGAAATGCCAGATAAAAGGTAGGAGAAAAGAAATATTATTAGATGGGAAACTGAAGCACTGATGGGTTATTTAATTTACCTAAGAAGGCACAGGATTTGCCTATGTAATGTTTTGCAGACTGAAATGCCTACGCAGCTTCAAATCCAAACTGCCTCATGATCTGACAGGAAAACAATAGGATAAGCCCTTATCTACTTACCAAAATTGCATGAGTGTGAAAGACTGAGGAATAAACATAAGAGAACTCAGAGATATACTAAGATGTTCTAGCTATGGAGATTACCTCGTTTCTCCTCAAGGCTTAGGTTCATATTTTAGTCTGAAGGCAGAGAATTCTGCAATATCTAATCTTTCCAGGTGTCAAATATTGCAGTCCTTTCCCCATTCTGCCTGTGTGTGATTTGATTCATCCTGCTTTCCTCCATTGCCTGCTACATCCTAACTGCAGGAGGCAGAGTTATTTATTTATGCATTATTTATCATGGCAGAACTGTAATATTTATTGTTCTGAGGTACCACAATGCAGATTACTTTCTGTAATCATCTGGGCATAGCCACCAGATTCAGTGCAGATCCCTAAATAGTTTGGCATTATCCCAAACAACTTTTGTGGGAAAATAAGCTCTGTGCCAGAAAGAAATCTCTCAAGCCTACCACAGAATAGGTACTTAAGTCTGGCAAAACTGCAATAAGCATCCGCTGGAGACCTACAAAATCTAGCATTGGACCTGGTCAATGCACACTGCTCCCTGCATACATATGACTCTGTCGACTCACAGCAAATTGGCATCACATTGGCCCTTTCTAACCCTCAGGAAAAGCAAAACACCTTTAGTTCCTCCTTTGTAAATTCTTCTCCTGTGGGAAGGTGCAAAGAGGATAAAAAGAGATCTCTTATGGAAATGGTTCTTGAATTTAACATAAAATATGATTCTACTATGTATATGGTAAGCGAGCACATGGGTTGCAGTGTGTAGATATTTATTCTCTGCCTAGTAACTCTGTAGGAACTCCTCAACTTCTCTTAGAACTTTACATTATTCTTGATTAAAAGTTAAACTACAAAGTCAGTTCTATCAAATGTTATTGACTTCAGCATGGCTAAAGTCATAAATGCCACCTGTCAGTCTCATGATAACCCTATGGAACAAGAAGGTGTCTTGACTGCAGATAGCACTTGGGAATGAATTTAGGCATACAGGTTTGGACACCAGAGAAGACAAGAAGAGCCAATTCCTCTTTAAGTGAACTAGGTGTTGAAGGCTGCCCAACTTGTACTTGCTGTAGAGAGCAATTTAAAATATTTTTGCATTTTTTTCTGAGTCAGAGGCTAGCTCCTAATTTATGTGTTCAGTCGTTACTTAGGTCCACTGGTAAGACCACTGAGGTCCATATAATTATTTATATACTTCAGAACTTTGCAAAATTTAGGTTGAAAACTGCTTTCAGACAGACCAAATGATTAAACGACTTATTTTTAAATATGAGATTTTTAAAGATACCACTGTGGTACATTAAATAGCAAAAAAAAAAAAATCCTTTAATTACAGAGTCTTGAAGTTCAGTGAGAGTCTGATTTAGCAGGTTAGATTTGTGTCTGTTGAGCAAAGTAAGTTAATATTGCAGGGTAATATTTTCTTCAGCTACAGAAATTCTATTAAAATTCTTGCAAGGGCTAATTCCCTCACAACTCCATTGATAATTGCTAGCAGCTTCTGCGAAGAGTTAAACAGCCTCATTACAAATTATCAGGTGCACTGAATAAGACTGAATGCTTAAAGGAAGTCAGAATAATAATTCTCTGAATCTGAAGCACAAAGCCTGAGGGAGAGTGTTCCTGTAAGAATTAAATTATTAAATTTTTAAGCAATCATATGAAATAAAAGAGCTGAAATATTTTTTCATAATAAATACTATTGCTGATGCAAATCTGATTCATTCTAATGGCTACTATAATTAACTGCTCTGTTTATGAGCAGTTAATTTTGAGGATGAATAATTGGTTAAAGTTTTGTGTGTTCCAATGTAATATGCTTGTTCAATTTTCCACTTAATTTCAATTAATATTAGTTTTACATGTACTCCATTGTTGCAGTTTTTATGCCTATTATTTTTAATTAGGAAAAAGCAATATCTTTCTAGAATGGAACAGATGAGGAACATTGGGTTCTTTCTGAGTTTTTATTCTATTATAGATCCTTGCAGCTCATATCACTTGAATATTGAAAGCATTAATCACTGCACCTGAGATGGACTGGAACAGGAAGCGCCTGTTCAAGCACCAAACCAAAGGAGAAAATATTTTTTTCACTTCTCTCCTTACTTACTTAATTCTATACAATCATTTTCAATGCTAATAAGGGCTATGCATCTCTATTACCCTCCAGGCTTTTTTGGCACTCCAGGATGTTTCAATTGGCTAGTTTTGCTTGGCGATGTTATCCTTCATTCTCTGAAAAGGGCAGCTCATATATGCACCTACTTTCAATAGGATCATTCACCCACTGGACAGCCTGATTCATCTCCACTGAAGGTGCATAAACCTCAGACAAGGTGCTTAACTTCTGAACGTAGAACAATGTATGGCATGAGGGCCATCCTCAGAGTTGTGTGTTAATCTCTTTCTTTCAAGAAAAAAAAAAAAAAAAAGAAATATATTATCTGTACCTAGGTTCTTATTATGAGAAGCAACTGCAGCTGGCAGATGAGACAGAAAACCTGCTGCAATGGAGTGAATCCATGTCATTAATAACCCTGGCTTATAAAAAAAGCCCTTCAGGGTGCTCCTAAAGGAATTTTTGCTGTGGGTTTCACAGGTGCTTGAAATGAAAATAGAAAGGCAGAAATAATATTTGAAAAGCCAAAGTAAAGTTAACATGTTCTGGCTTGGACAAACAAAAGACACTGGAGAAGACATGGCTGATATTTGCCACTTCATCAAGCTTTTTGCAGGCATTTGAATGTATTCTCCTGAATCACACCATTAGCTCCATTCTGCAAATGGAGAGGGACAAGGGACTTAGAAGTAAAAGAGTGAGACTACTCTGATCAAGGCACAACAAGAAGCTTTTAGTACAGCAAAGAAGTTGTGCCTTGATCAGAGTAGTCACACAGGATTGGTTTCCCATATCTCTGAAATGAAAACGTGATCTGCAAGATTGCTATTGGGTGCAGCATCACTAAGATTTACACCTCCAGTATTCAGCAGAAGAAAATTCTGAGATATAGGAGGGACCTCTGCAAGCTGTGACGAGTTCCTGGCATCCTTGGGATGTTGTTTTATAGTAGTGGTGACAGATTGAAAAGAATAAAAAGGACGAGAAGTAGCTGGAATAGAGTATAAGTTAGATGTGAAGTGGCACAGAGAAATCTCAATAGGACTGTGTTTAAAATGTACTTATTCTTTCATTCCTTTCTTAAAAAAAAAAAAAAAAAGAACAGTATGGTTGCTGATGCAAGTGTCACATTATGAACTTCTTGAGGCTCCTAAGAAGACTTTTTCCACCATTCAGAACCAACCCACCAGCTATCTGAAGAGCTGGTGCCTAACCTGCCATTTTGCCTTGCTCTCCACAGGCCAGATGACCCTGAGGACGCAGCACGTGCAGGACTCCAAAATGGGCTTTGTGATCAACGCCATCTACTCCATGGCGTACGGGCTGCACAACATGCAGACCTCGCTGTGCCCAGGCTACGTGGGCCTCTGCGACGCCATGAAGCCCATTGACGGCCGCAAGCTCCTGGAGTCCCTCATGAAGACAAATTTTACTGGGGTCTCTGGGGACATGATCTTGTTCGATGAGAATGGCGACTCGCCAGGAAGGTAAAGTTAAAGTTTTTCCTATATTTATTAACAGAAATGTTAACCCTACATAACAGATACCCACACACTTAACACCAGAACTAAGGTCTCATAATTTTATTGCAGCATTTCCTGGCTTTCTTGCTTGGTTGTCCAATATTAACTATTTTGATGTGTATTTTTACATGGTGTTTATAATTACGGTTGGAAAAAAAAAAGAGGTGAGCTGTCAGGCCTACGATCTGCTTGTACAGATTTACTTTTTAACCTGTAATTTTTAAAGGTATTACTTCTCACTGAAAACCAACCTTTATGTTTATAGCCATGCATGATTATCTATAAAAAATATTTTTACTTAGTGAACTATGCAATGGCTATATACAGTCAGATCTGTGACCATATACGTATATGTCTGTCATATATATATATGATTTTATATTCACAGGCTTATATATGACTGAATTTCTATTCATATGACTTTATACTCATAGACCTTGATGACCACAAGATTGTTCTCTCTTTTTAGATCTTTAAGCGCAAGTGTTTGAGTAAGTGGTAAACAGTTCTTATTTGAATAATTGCCTTCGTTTATTAAGGGAAAGCTAGAACAATACTGAAAACATGCATTGATTTGTATGGGTTTTTTTTCCATCTTAAATATATTATAAATCTACTTCATTACCTTCCGGTTAAAGCCTTTTACACATACATAACAGACTAAGCTATTGATTCAAATTGTGTGGCTATGAGCCAAATTTTATTTAAACAAATCTTCTTTGCTCATAGCTCACATATATGTATGTATACACACATATAAAATATAGTGGAATGTCTTTTTTTGTATGGAATATGCATATATGCATTATCCCTACAAAAATGCGTATTAAAAGTAATAATGAGTCTTTTTTTTCTAGATTTCTGCTTACTGAGCTGTCAGTAAATGAACAGCAAGTGTGATAGTACCCAAAGTATTCTTATTTTTCCTCATAGTTCAATGGGTAGATCCCTGCCTCATTCACTGCACTCGCACTGGTTTGCCTGAGGTAGCTCTTTCTGTCCACATTATTGGGAACATTTTAAATAACTTCCTCATGATATTGTATAAACAGATAGCTAGAGGGAAAACTGTTTGTCACATGCACTCATTATTTAAGTTTTGTCTTCTCCTCCTAATATGAATTGAAATAAAAATATTAACTTCAGAAGGGAGCTGGGCAGGAAAAGATAATTCCCTTGATTGGATTATTGTGATATTTCAAAATATTCCTGATATTTGAAAACTGATTTTATTTATTTATTTATTTATTTTATATGGAAAGCTGTAATATTAGCGTTATCCCCAAAAGATAAAAGGGCACCCACCTATAAGTAGTCTGGATGAACTAGTTTTCTGGAGACCCACATTTGAGAAATCTTCAGGACTCAGGCTTCAAGGAAGCACACTGAGAGTTTCTATGAAGTTCATGTATGTTTTCAGAACTGGTTTGTTGAGCAAAATTGTCTGTATTTAAAAAAATAAGTGAATTCTTTGAAAAAAAGAAAAGCTCAATCTAGATCTTTCTGAACAATATTTTTCAAAGGCTTAACCCCAACTACTCACAAAGGATTTCTATTTGAAGATGCTTAGATGCAGTGGACTTCATCCTACATTATTCCTCTCTCTGTTTCACTTTGTGCAGAAAGACCAGGGGCCCTAGCAAACAAATGGTTACGTGGCATGATAATAAACCAATGAGAACACTTACATGTTGCAAACAGACCCTTAATTTTACATCTTTCTCAAGTCTGCCATTCTTAACAATAATGTTTTAATTTCATTTGTTGCAAAGAATTTAACTGATTTGGGGGGGAGGGGGAGTAGTTACTTTAATTTTAAGAAGATGATGAAGGAATTATATCACATACTGTCACTTGCTCAGTTACAGTAGAGCATTCAGCATTTTGGTGAAGAGCAAATGAACTCTGCACTGATTATGCACCACCAAGTAATGTGACTTTCAAACAGCACAGCCTCCCAGGACGTGTGTGAGATGCAGTTGTGTTCTGGGCACTCAAAGTGCATGGGGACAAAAGTCTCCCAAAGCTTGGTTACTTCTGAGGCATTGATCTGTTGCCTCATCTTCCACAATGACAGGCACATCATCAAACTCGTTTTAGTCAAATATCACTTCAAAAATCACATAGAAGGCTTTTCAGGAAACTCTATGCCTGATTTCCATCTTTTGAGTAGTTTCTAGTCCTCTGAGCACTGTCAAATACCATTTGCAGCAGCTGGGAGATGGTGCAGTCACATTGGAATAACCCGTCTTCCCTGTTTACTTTTGTGAATGGCCACATCTGTGCTTTGAAAATGGAAATTGAAATCCTCACAGCTATAATGTGGTATTGGTGATGTTAAGCAGGAAATAAATAATAAAAATTAAAATTAAAAATAACAGAAAAAGCCTTTCTGGGCTTTTTCTGACCTAGATATCTCAGGATTTTCATGTGTGGTAAAAAGGATTTTGATTTTATATACAATAATACAAAGAATCATTAATGCCACAGACCCTTCAAATTCTGTCCCTATGCCAAAGTCCTTTGTGTGTATGCTTAGCTTTAAGCAGACATGTAGTCTCATGTAGACATGGAAAAAGCAAATAACTAGGGAAGGAATGGCCATGTTTTTGTGCGGAAAAGTAACATGTAAGTGTTATAGATCCTCTGAGGAAGAAATTGAGAAGTCCAGAAAAGACATGAAAATCAAGATGTTAATGTTTTGGTTATGTGCTACTGATAAAATACAGGTTCTCAACAACTTCATAGCACTTTTACTTTAAAACTGAGTTGGCAACAAGTGTTTTTTTACTGTGATTAGGGCACTGCTGGAAACGTGCTTGTGCACCATCTGGTGTCTCTTGTCCTAAGGCAGAAAACTGTCCCTGTGGTATCTCAAAGGAGCTTCAGGGAACCAGTGACTCATGAACCTCCAGTGCAGCAATGGTCAATGGATTTATTAAGCTGAGTTTTACTGTCAGTCCTCTAACCTGGCTGCCTGAAGAGGGCTTGTGAGAGACACAATATATTGAAGCAATAGATATATTTCATCTGTTATGTTTCTTTTCAGTATTCCCCATGGGATGTACTCATGGAACTAGTTTGCAGCTACTGAAGGGATAATAGTTTTCATTCTAGCAGCCTGTTAAACATTGGCAGCAATTTTGTTCTTCTGCACATAAAATTCTGAACTGACAGCTTTAAAAAAGAGACCTTTTCAGAAATGTTAAAATACTAGAAAACAAGGAAAATAAAGGTTCCACGGGAGCTTCTGGGCTCACTTTTTAGTTAGTATGCTTAACACTGAACAGCATAGACTGTTTCTACGCCTGTGAACCACAGGGATATAAAAAAAAAAAAAAAAAAAAGGGTTATTTGATTATGTCTAAAACTGATTAGTTTATTTGTTTGTGTGTATATATCACCTGGAATTAAACTCGTTTGTGCCAGTCTGGCATTCATATCCCAAACTTTTAGGTGCTCAAGAATCTCAAAGGTGTAGACATTTTCTACTTTATACAGAATGGAAGATTTTACAAAACAGAAGGCTACCAGAGATTCTTCTGAGCTGTTTCATTGCTTATTTCTTATCTGTTCAACTTGTTCATCAGTGACTTGGACAAGGGCACAGAGTGCACCCTGAGCAAGTCTGCAGATGATACCAAGCTGGGTGGAGTGGCCGACACTCCAGAGGGCTGTGCTGCCATTCAGAGAGACCTAGACAGGATGGAGATTTGGACAGAGAGGAATCTCATGAGGTTCAACAAGGACAAGTGCAGGGTCCTGCACCTGGGGAGGAATAACCTCAGGCTGCAGGAAAGATTAGGGGTTGACCTGCTGGAAAGCAGCTCCACGGAGAGGGATTTGGGAGTCCTTGTTGACACCAAGTTACCCATGAGGCAGCAATGTGCCCTTGTGGCCAAGAAGGCCCATGGGCTCCTGGCTGCATCAGGAGCAGCGTTGCCAGCAGGTGGAGGGAGGGGATCCTGCCCCTCTGCTCAGCTCTGGTGAGGCCGCCCCTGGAGTACTGGGTGCAGTTCTGGGCTCCCTGGGACAAGAGGGACGTAGAGCTTCTAGAGAGGGTCCAGCGCAGAGCGACAAAGATGATTAAGGGACTGGTGCATCTATCTTATGAGGAAAGACTAATTGAGCTGGGCCTGTTTAGCCTGGAGACGAGAAGATTGAGAGAGAGCTGATGAGCATGCATAAGTACCTTAGAGGTGAATGTAGGGAGGATGGGGCCAAAGTCTTCTTGGTGGTAGCCAGTGACAGGACAAGGGCTAATGGGTGCAAGTTGAAACACAGGAAGTTCCATCCCCATGTGAGGAAGAACTTCTTTGCTGTGAGGGTGCCAGAGCCCTGGAAGAGGCTGCCCAGAGATGCTATGGAGTCTCCTTGTCTGGAGATCTTCCAAACCCACCTGGCTGCCACCATGTGCTGCATGCTCGAGGTGTCCCTGCTTGAGCAGGGGGGTTGGACTAGATGATCTCTAGAGGTCCATCCTAACCATTATGTGATTCTGTGATTCTGTGAAGCTCTACTTTCATTTTCTTTCACAGGCTCTTTGCAACTCTCATCATGACCTATGTGTCCTCTTGGCATGGACACACTGCTGACATAATTTTTCCCCTGGGATGGTTAGTCTTTATCTCCTGATGAAAAGCATTCAGAGATCCATGGATAGAAAAAAAATCATTGAAGAATTTTATTGTTAATCTTTTCACAAAAAACTTGGAAATATATTAACATTAGCGTGCCTGCTGCTTGCCAGTTTCTGAAGAATTTCCTCAAACTTAAAAAAATAACTTCAGTATCTTATTCAAGAGACTGTTTGATTTATACTGCTGGTTCTTTAGTTAAATATATATTGAACTTCACATATTACACTCTGATATTATCAATCTTTATCCAACTCTGTCTGAGCTTTGCCTTGGGGACTCGTTTGATGCCTGCTGCCAGGAAAAAGGTTAGCTTCTCATTTATGGATCAGACAGATGTTTAAATCTATGCCTTTCGTCTATACCATATACTTTTTGGTCTATATGTTTGTTTATTTTTCATCTCTCAACCTTACGTGAAATGTTGCTTAATCAATTTACTTCAAGAGCTGCTAAAGAAGAGGTAAAGAAAATGATGACACTATCATTTTCAGAGCTGCACAGTTTTACCAAGCATCTTTTACAAATAATTGCTAAAGGAAGTGGTCTTTAGGGCAGGAAAGATGACATAACTCATAGGAGGCATAGGGAGTTAGACCCTTTAGTAGCCCATCAGTGGGGCGTCTCTACCCTCTCCCAGTCCCTTCCGTACTGTACTCTATGAGGAATTAAGTGTGTTCTGTCCCATGAGGAATCACAGAAAAAGGAAAGGTGGAGAGAGGGGTCGAGATAGCATTTGCTGCAGCTAAAACAAAACAAATGAAATGAAATGAAATGAAATGAAATGAAATGAAATGAAATGAAATGAAATGAAATGAAATAACAAAATATATAGAGGGAATTTCTGCTTCATTATTCAAAGAAAACCTAGAACAGAGCTACAAGGTTTAGGCTTTTGTTCTTAGAAAGAAAATCCCTCTGAGACCCCAAAAAGTTGCAGACAAGTGGGATTTAAGATATCTTGTGAATGGCTAGGGCTAGGGAACATCTTGCTATCCCGAATCCCATTTAAATGCTTCCCATACAGCAAACAGTGAGTGTGTACTGGACTGCTATCTGGGTGCAAACCAAATTATATCAAGAAGTCTTCCAGCACATGAAGTCTTTTTTGCTCTCTCAGGCTTAGATCTGTTCTACCTTGTTTTAGGACCTTAGATGCCTTCAGGCTCTAAAGAGAGAAATAACTACCTGTAGACAGCAGAAGCACTTGACAATGGGAATCACCTCTGTGCATGTACCTTTATCTGCATTACCTGTAGAGGGAGTGTAGAACAACTGGTTCATAGCTTAAATGCCTAAAGTTAGGCAGAATAAACCTTGTCTGGGCCACTTCACTGTTTTCCATAAATAAAAAGCACAGCAGATTTCAAATAATCATTTAATTAATCCTAAAGTTGGCACAGCATTTTCAAGTTAAAATACAAAGAAAAAGGAAGATGGTGAAATCACAGAAATTATCAGGAGAGACTCAAGGATGAGCATAACAAATGGAATAATGGAATTTCTTGTTTATTTAATCAGCTTATTTTTGACTGTATAATGTTCCCTTAATTCAAAATACTTAGTGATACTTTCCTAAACTGACCTGTATCTCTACTTTGTGTTTCCATAGGTATGAAATCATGAATTTCAAGAAAATGGGGAAGGACTACTTTGACTATATCAATGTTGGCAGCTGGGACAATGGCGAGCTGAAAATGGATGATGATGAAATATGGTCAGAGAAAAATAATATCATCAGATCAGTCTGCAGTGAGCCATGTGAAAAAGGCCAGATAAAGGTAGACATTTTCTGCATTTATTTTCCTCATGCACAATATTCACAGCCTTGAAATTTGAAACCATTTTTTTTCTGTTTCTTACGCAGTTTCACATGTCTACATTAAAGTGAAGACTCATTTATATATTTCTTACTTGTATCACGGTCATCTTGTTATAGTCTTGCCCTCCTCCATCTGTGAAATACTGCCTCTATTTAATACTTATATTCAAAATACTTTAGACAAGGTATTGTCTGTGGGGTTTGCTCAGGAGGTTGCTGTTTTTCCAGAACCTGATTCAGCAGGATCCACATTCCTCACTGGGTCTTGTCAGTATGGTTGTAGGTAAATCATAAATAATAATTGATACTGATTCAGGGTTAAACATAACTGGAAAATTGTAACTTGGACCTTAAGTTTGTGGTGTCTTCACAGAACACAGAACACAGGGGTACCTACTCTTATTTAGAGCTTCTAGAAAAAGCAGCATTTCCAAAGCATGTATTCTTCTTTTTTTCCATAGGCTGTCATTTTTTTTTTTCCTTCCTCTGATTATATATTGCAGTAAAGAAAAAGGGTAAATGTGTATCTTTTATATTAATTACACTCTGTTATCCTGGAATACAGAGAGTGAGTTCATCTCCTCAGTCTGAGTCTTCCAGAGTTTTAGGATGCTATTACCACAGTTTATTCATTAACTGGTCTTTGGCAGAGTCAGCAAGTGAGTTTCATCAGACCAAATGCAGATGTCTTCAGTGTAGGCATCTGCAATTATGTTAGATTTCCAAGATTTCTTTATAGTCAGTGGAAATAAATAGATTATTCCAGACCATGACTCATCTCATCCTAAAATAGGTTTTGGAAACGAGTAAACGGAATCTTGGCCTAGAGACACTTCTTCCTTTTCACTGATCACAAAAAAGCATACAGCTAGGATAGTTAGTTCGGATGAGGCCATGCCTTTTGCAGACACATAAAGATAGGTGGGATGAATTATACCCACAGTGATTGATCATCAGTCTGCTGTGAGCCTACTCCAGTCACAAAGTTATTCATTGAGAGTATTGAGATGGGCAAACAGATATTACTTCAAAACTGGGTGGTGTTGATATCCTTTATACTCAGTTACCATAACGCAAATTATGGGAAGTTTCTATGAAGTTAAGACATCGAACACTTAGACACCTGCTTTGAAATCCACTCAGCAGCCTTTGGTATACTAATTGTAAGGATTTGATAAAACCCAAACACAGTCAAACTATAAATTTGAAACAGTGTGAAGTCATAAAATTATTTAAATGGTTGCTCAAAGGATAACATAGGAGATAAAAAGAGGGGAAATTATATTTGTTTTAAAGAGGATTAGTTTTTTTTTTTTTTTAAGGCAGATGAATAGACTGCTTTATTCTTAAAACTTCTACAATAAACAATTGTTCAATAAATAAAAAGGAAATAAAGGGAAAAATGTATATGACTAAGCAATTTGGTAAGCAATTCATTTGGTGAAAAGTTTAAATGAAAACTGAAAGAGAATTCTTTTGATAAATAAAAGTGCTTTGATAATAACACTTTTTTTTTTGCCAATTTGCCATTTTCTTGAATATTTTATATATTGTAAAATGATGCATCTTTATAATACATCAAGTTTAATAAAATCTGTGTCTCAGGTATCACCTTTTCTGGGAAACAATATTCTGCTTTTCAAGTAGCTCTAGACTCAAATCTTGGTGAGAAAATAACTTATTTTCTACTTTACCTTTCTGTCAATTTAGTTGTTCAGGTGATTTTTTCTATCCTTTCACACTACGTACTTTTGAAAAACAAAGCTAAAAATTGAACTTTTAAAGTCCTCATGTTGCTAATGAAAATCATGAAGTTTACACCTTTTTTTTTTCTCACTGGAGATACGGGAAGGGCAATTTATCTCTTTTTGTTTACACATTTTGGATTCCATTTATTAAAATTGCAATAATGATATTAGGTTTTGAAACTACTTTCTAAATTTATCACTGTGAAAAATACATAAGTGAACCAAGTCTGCATGCTGAAATTTGTGTTTATACATTTTTGGAACATAATGAGCAGAAAGATGGAGATATTTTATTTCAAATGAAAGAATAGGTCTTCTCATCTCTCTTCATATATTGACAAGGAACACAGATGTTTTCCATGCTCAGACACAATAAATAAAGATTTTGAAATATCCGCATCTGAATATTTGACAGTAAATTATAAAATGGGAAATCAGGGCAGATGTTAAAATGATTAGATACAGCATACTTGCTATTAAGCATTAATTAGCAATGGACAAATTTAAATGGTTCCGAAAAAGGGGCATTCAGTCTGGAAAAGCATCAGTTTTAGCAAATCACTCACAACAGCATGAAGAAATAAGCAAAAAGATCATTAGGTAATGAATCCTTACAGAAATGACACTGCTGACATGGTTCCATGTGCAAGGTATGAACCAGAGTGGGATGAATTATATATCTTGAATATCACCTACTGGCTTCTGTACTTTCCCCTCTGTGAGACTTTGAACTTTGTAAATTGTCTTCTAAAAGAGGGGGAAAAAAAAACAAATAAAAATGTTATTGTAGTTCTGAAGATCCAGCTATACTTCTAAAGTGCTGAGAGTTTCTTTCTTCTAGTACACCGATCATGTAAAAATGAGATTTGGGCCAGATTTTGTAAATCATATCACGATAAAGAGATTTTATTTTACCTAAAAGAAAATGCCTGTATAAACAAAAAAAAAAAAAAAAAAAAGAGATGCTGAAATTATATTAGTAACTGCCACAACATGAATGTTCACTTATACTGCTAAAACAAAAGTTAATTTTTGCCTCAGGTGATCCGTAAAGGAGAAGTCAGCTGCTGCTGGACCTGTACTCCTTGTAAAGAGAATGAGTATGTCTCTGACGAATACACATGCAAGGCCTGTCAGCTTGGCTCCTGGCCCAACGAGGAACTCACAGGTAAATGAGATGTGGCATTGCTCATGTTGTCAATGAAAATATTCATCTGCTGAGTTGAAAACTCAAGTATCAGATACAAATCACCAAGAGGACAGTTTTAGTTAAACTGAACCTGGAGATAAGCTTGAAATTTGACTTAAGATTTGTCATCTTGCCTCTCTACAGACCCTAATTCCTAGACCTACAGGAAAAATGTCTTTGTTTTGGATTTAACCCTGACCTGACATCAAGCAGGGTAGGCAGGTGTTGTCCTCCACCTAACAGATAGGAGAGTGGATAGAACTATGTCTACTTCTGGGCTCCCCAGTACAAGAGTAATGTGGAGTTACTGGAGAGAGTCCAGTGCAGGGCTACAAGGATGATCATAGGAATCATCTGCCCTGGATCTAATGCCTAGAACATCTGTCCTATGAGGAAGGGCTGAGAGAGCTGGGCCTGTTCAGCGTGGAGAAGAGAAGGCTGAAAGAGGATCTCATCAGTGTCTATAAGTACCTCAAGGGAGGCAGTGAGGAGGATGGGGCGGCCTCTTCTCAGTGGTGGCCACTGACAGGACTAGAGGAAATGGCCACAAACTAAAGCATCAAAAGTTCCACAGGAACTTAAGGAAAAATTTCTTGACAGTGAGGGTGACAGAGCCCTGGAAGAGGCTGCCCAGAGAGGTTGTGGAGTCTCCTTCCCTGGAGACCTTCCAAACCCGCTTGGACGCAGTCTTGAGCCACATGCTGTAGGTGACCCTGCGTGTGCAGGGGGGTTGGACTAGATGATCTCTAGAGGTCCCTTCTAACCTTAAGGATTCTATGATTCTATGATTCTAAGAGTTAAATCCTGTTACACAAATTGTTAAGAGAGATCAAATTTTAGATGCATTAATTTTTCTCCTAAACAGGTGCAGAATAGTTGTGCAATATGTTTAGATACATTTTATTTTTCATCTGAAAGACTGTGAAATAGTAATTGTGATATGTCTTGTCAAAAGAATGAGTACTCATGACCGAATCTCTACCATGGAAGAAGTCTTAGAGGAGGTAGGCAGAGGATGAGGTGACCATGAAGCTCAGAAACCATGTAGGATGTAACTCACCAATCACACCTGTTACACAGATAACTGACTTTATCTCAACATGCAGGGCTCCAGAGGATGTCCACTGTGTTAGATAAGCAGCTGTAACTGTTCGGTGCATTAATACGTATACATGCTTCTTCCTGAGTTGATCAAACAAATATGAATATCTCCCTAGGATTAACCAGATCACCATGAGGGAAACGTATATGTGGCTCAGCCCAAAATACGGTATAAAACCTAAATAAGTAAAAGAGGAATTTTGAAGGGAACAACGGGCTTGAGCTGGCTTCAACCCACGTATTCCTTTCCAGCAGCTGGGGATGCCCAGTGTCGTGATGGTGAACATATAGAGAGCGGTAATGGCAATCACATTGGTATTGTAATTGGACTGCATACACCTGTAATTGCACTGTATACACTTATATTGTGATTTCAGTACACTGCTGAATCATGCTGCTGAATAAAAAATCCCATGTAACATCAAATATCTTAATATAAAAATAAACTTTTGTATTAGAGCTTACACTCTCCATATGTGTGATATCAGAAAGAAACCTGTTAGGGAGCACTAGACTGTTTCAGTGGTGCAAATATAGTAAGATTTGCAACAGTCTTTTGTTCACCAGAGAATCTGCTAAAATGTAGGGTTAATGTTCTACTTGCCATTGAACTAGATCCCTATGCTCTTGCAGCATGCTAATTCAGCTCCTTTTGAGGCAAAATTACTCCAACACTTATATCCCACTTTTTTTTTTTTTTTTTTAATAGCAAATAAAAAGAATCCTGGAGCTATACAGGCAGGAGGAGAAAAGACATCCTTTTCCCAAAAGAGCTCACAGCTTTGGTTTATGTTAAATTTCTGCTGATGAAGGGAACAATGGCTCTTTTGGAAGAGAGAGAAGACAAAAGGAAAAACCGTTTGCTGAAAGAGTGTATTTGAGCAGAAGAGTCAGACAAGCTTTGGTTTATAGAGACTTTTATATATAAAAAGTTAAATTTAATCCTTTTCTTCTGAGGGCTAGATCCCTTGGATCTTCAGGTCCCCATGTCTCACTGAAGGGTCTCACCACCAGTCTGCAGGACTGAGAGAGGATTTTACTTTCCAAAGGTCTCACTTATGTTGGTACTTATGTTGATACTTCACTTATGTTGGTACTTCAAAAGGCCTTGTGGGGAGAATGAGTGATTTTATAGCAAGCTCTGATCATTTTAACAGAAAGCCTTTTTAATCAAGCCAACTGCTTCATGTAATAGATGTGTTGCTGCATTTTGCAATCACTTCTTCTGCATTTAGATATATATCTTACGCCTTTGGAAGGGCCAAGCTGGTGTGACATATAAAACAACCCCCAAACATCACAGCCAAGCCATGTTCCTTAGAAGACCTCTCTCTTGTTCCTTAGCTAGGCCTGAATTTACCTGGTAGTATTTGGAAGCTGGACCCTCACAAAATCTCTATTAGTGCTGTCGATTCACGTGCTCCAGGTACCAGGATATTTGTCCTTGTAGCGTCAAGGCTGGGTAGTCCTCACCGAGCTCCCTTTTTACATAATGGCCAGATCTCATCTTACTTAGCTTTGATCAAAACTAGATTTCGAAAAGGCTATTCCCAGCTTATTCATACAATATACTAGGCTATATTGTTTTATGATCATATTTATAGTCTGAAGTTTTGCGGCTTGTAAAGAAAATGTCTCTCATTCTAGCCTTGTTTACAGCATAAGCTTTAGTAATATATGTGGATTAAAAGTAAGAAGAGGGATTTTGTATTCTGGCAAAGATATTTTCTTTCAGTTTTACAAAGCATCCACTGGTCTCCTTGAAATGTCTCTGCGTGTGATTCTGCACCACACTGCTAGATAAAGCCATGTCTTAGCTAATGTCAGCTCCACAAGGCTACACATACAAAAAGCTCATTGGAATATGTCTTCCTTGCAGTATCAGCCTCACATGAGAATCCTGAGTTCATGCATCCTGTCAATCAACCATGCACCTGAAAAGCCTTTCAATGTAGAGCAGAGCTTACTGCTGCTTGCCAGAGATCTGAACTTTGATGCAATCATTTTTAAAACTCTGTCTTGGCTAATGCAAAAAAATTTTCCTCCATCTTTCTTTTGCTCAATGACCAGCACATATTTTATGCCCCAGAATTCATTATGTAAAATGCAGGAGGGAAGAATGCTGGCAGAAATGAAGAGCCTTATCCTTCCATCATTTTTTTTTCCAGCCATCTGTGGATTGTCAGAATGGAACAGGGAGGAGAGGGAAGGGGTGTAGTATGTGTAGAAAAACAAAATTATTCTCAGAATAGAGATACACTATCTCCATCTATAAGTGAAACTGAGGCTAGAAAGACAATATTATGTTGTCCGCTTCCAATATTGTGTTTCTTCAACAATTTCAGTTGTCTCTTGTGGACACCATGTTCCCTGGGGGCCAGTCTCCCCCCAAACAAAAATCTAGTCTTTCTCCTTTTCCCTTTCCCCAAATCTATCTGTACCATCCTGGCTTGCAGGTAAACCCTTTTCTTCCTCCTGATATTGTATCAAGATGTATTCTAGTCTCTTTTTCTTCCCCTGTGTGTTGTCTTAATGATACCCCTTTGTTAAAGCACCCCTTTCCAGTACGGCTAATCCAGCAGAGAAATATACATTAGAGATGCAACACAAAGACACAAAGAGGTTTTCTCACCATGCCTGCTTCAAACCCCAATGCAATATTGTTTTTGGTGAAGGACCTTTTGGTTCTCCAGGAGACCCAGCGCATTTTGAGGGCATAGCCTTTTGTGAAAAAAATAAAAGGGGGCTTAGGAAGACCAGGCAAATTTTGTGCATCCTCCCTGACCTTTGGCTCTGGCTGGTCCTTGGCCCAGTACTCTTTAAGGAATTTTTTATTATATTTACAAAAAATGCACTCACCTGATTGATAAGGTCTTGTCTCGTCTTCCTGCCTGACATTGCCAGATAAGGGATGAAGAATGCAAATGAATGGAAAGACTAGTTGTATATATATTTGTATATATATATATACTTTTTTCTTTTTTTTAAAGAAAGGCTTTGTCATCACTGATGCTGTATCCCACAGGACAGCTGGCTACTCCGGCTGCAGACATTGCAATGCCTGGACTTGATGGGTCCATGGAGGGGTGGATTGTCCCCTCCTGTAATTTGTGGGTCTGAGCTCTGCTTCAAACCACCAGTGTCCCAAGTACTGGACATACTAATCCTACCCACTGGAGAGGCAAAATCATTCATGTCTACACTTGAAATATTTTTAAACTATAACTCTTTGGCACTAGCAAACTTTATTTTATATCATCACTCATAATAAAAATACGGACATCAATAATTTCAGTAAATGTCTGACACTTGTTGCCATGAGGCAGAACAGAATCCAGCCTGGGCTGACATTGTTTTTTGCCACCGAAACATTATTAAAATGTTGCTTCTAAACATAATTTGCATAGCTGTAATTCAGGCAAAGGGTAGAATGAAATATTTTTTATGTGATTGCTTTTAGCATCATAAATATATGTCAGCAGAGACAATGTCAGATTTTCACACTGATTTTCTGTGCCCTGCCCTTTGTCTCTCTTCTTTTTTTAATTCCAAATTAAATTTAATCATTTCCATAAGCCACTTTCATAATGGCCACTTGAGGAAAAACTGATGAGGATGAGTTAAGGGTTTAGCAGGTAATATTACAACCAAATCTCTGGCTGTCACTGTCTTCCTTCTTGCTTAGTTTGTGGGCTTTTCTTCCCTCTCTTGTTCGATCCAGGTAAGATGTTGCTTTCAGCTTCCAGTCTGTTTATATTCCAGGTCTCCAGCTCTATCCACACAACATTTCAAGCTCAAGTGAGCTGGTTCAAGAACACAGAGCTCACTGAGGAGCCCTTGAAGGGCCCTGGACTGGATGGAGACAGGTCAAGAGAGGCGGTGGGGTTCACTTGTGACTGTGTCTTAGCTTTAGATAAGTTTACCAAACACAACATATTGTGAGCAAAACATTTACAACTAGAGAACCAGGATTTTCTGGTGAAACTAAAATGAAATCATCAAGGCTAACATGAGGATGGACCTCTGCTCTAATTTTTCAATTGCTCCAGCCACTCTGTTCAGCTTCGTTGTTTGTGTAATTAAGGAAAAAAATCCCCATGTAGTCATAGAGTAACTTAAATAGATTATTCTAGGATTCTTATCATTGCCCTTTTCTACAAGCACAATATACTGCACTATACTACTATACTTTACTACAATGCAAAATATTTGCTTTACTTGAGCTTAAACTCTTGAGCTACAGATGCCCCAGCTGACAAAGCTCAGTGTGTTACTGATTCCAATTCCTGCCCTGTGGAAGTGGCCAAAAAAAAAAAAAAAAAAAAAAAAAAAAGTAATGTCCACTCCTCAGCTGCTTCCATTGACCGTACAAATGTACTTTTTCCAGCTTTTTTTGTAAATGTATTAGCCTGGGAGCTGCATCAGCCAGAAGGCAGCGTATGGTCGCTTCTCCATGACCTAGTAGCATGGCAGCTATGAAAGCTGTTGAGTGAACAGGGGAACAGGGTAGAGAACTGGTGATAGTAGTAGTTCAAATTACTGTAGGTGAAACCATCAGAACTAAATGCTCACTTCAGTTGGTACTTATGCCATGAGAGGTCTGGGTGCTGATGTTCTCTGTTAGCACTTAGGAGACAAAAGATTAATTCTTTTTGCCTTCTCTTTTCAGACAAGAATTTTAGATTCTATCCAAAATTTTCTCATTGTTAAGAAAGTTTCCCTGCCAGGTTCAATTTGATTTTGGTTCTGACTGCTATTTTCTTGCTCCATATGTGAAAACCAAAATAACTAATCATTTCTCTTGTTCCATTCATTAGAATTATGGATAGGAAAACATTCAAAATCATAAATATAACATTTATTTTGAATGTTTGCTAAATCCTGTGTGATGTTGCTGAGATGTTGCTAGATTAGAGTGTGTTTAGCCTTGCTGTTTGGGCTCCTGCTTTCTTTAAAAGGGTCTGTGAAGAGCTACCAGGAAAACAAAGTCTTTTGTCAGGACATTTAATACACTGCCCAGGACCCTATAACTCACTGGAAAATATTAACCCTTTTGAAAACATCCTTAATTTTCAACCAGTTTTAGTCTCTACATGCAAATTCAGCTCATGGTATCCATAGATGTCACTGAAGTCCCTTCACCTTCCTCAGGTTGACCTGTTCACAGGCCTTAGTCTGTTGTTTTTACCTTAGGAACTGGTTTAATTACTGATTTTATTAAAATAACATGAATAGGATTTTCAGTGCTAAGTTTTATGGATGTTGAAAGCATGCATGGTACGGTGTCTTAGGTGTAATAATAATAAATTTAAAAAGTGGCATGATCAAATCCCCAGAAAAATAGGGACTAATAGTACTTTGTCCTGTATCTGTGAACTATTCCACCAGATGACCTAATTTTAGATCAATATGAAATAATGAAATATGGGCGAAAAGTTTACAGAGAGAGTACGGAGTGGATTAGTACATGATAATAATGGAGCCCTGGCAGTGGTCTAACCTTAATGTGTTCCCTCTCTTCATCTATAGCAGAATTTGCTCAAGCCATGGAGTATCCAAATATTTTTATTATTTCAAATATTTTATTATTTCAAAACTTAAGAATTTTTTATTTCCACAGAAAATCCTTAAACAAATTCTGTATTTTGTTGCTTTTTGTTCCTTTAACAGAATCAATCCACAATGTATTCAGCTCATGAACTCTAGATATTCCCTTTGGACTTCCTTTCCCTAGCATGTTAAAAATGACTAATTTTTATATCTGCTTGTCTTGCTATTCACAGGTTATCGTTTTTGTACCCTGTTCCCTTTTGCAGTATTTCTAAACTCAGGAACATAGAGGCAGTTTTATGTTGGTCTTAGTAGGCTCCAGTCCCAGAGCCAGTGCACTCTTGAGCACAGAGTAGAACAATTCTACACCTGCTCCAAATTGGACTGGCTCCTAACAGCCTTTCCACAAGCCAAATATTGCCTCAGCACACTGCAGGGACCAAAGGACCTGGCCGCTGGCTTGGGTCCACTGAGTTTCTGAGCTAGCCAGGAAAGAAATCTTCCCAGGTGCTTGGAAATATTGATGAAGTGTAAGAGATGGGCAGGATCTGGTCCAAATGACTGTGGAATATATACATATTTCTGTTACATTCTTTTTCAGCATTTGCATTGGTCTAATCTTAGAAATTTACTCAACTAAAATATTTATGGTGTTATTTCCCCATATTTATTTTACTTTATCTGATTGCCTCTTTCTGAAAAGTGTTATTGTCAGAAACCATCAGTTGCAAAGATGTTACATGAAAACCTCACCAACTGTTGCTCTATGAAGAATATCCAGTACTTAAGTCTTAATTGAGGAATAAATCATTACACAATTTAGCATTCTCCTTGTAAAGTATACCTAATGATGGAGAAAAAAAAGAATGGGTCAGATTTTCAACTCTTTTCTCAGGAATTTTATTAAGAGAATGTAAAAGAGTAATAAAGCAAGAAAGGCTTGAAATAGTCTGATACTGATGATAAATGCTTGGCTATGATTCACTTTTGTTGCATTGTTAGGAACCACATAAAATCAGTCTTTCTTTCACTGTCTGCATATAAAGACCGAGTGACAGATGAAGTCCCCTTTTCTTCAAATTCCCTGTTTAGGACTCTATAGCAGTATCACAAGATAGTAAAAAAAATGTTTCTGAAATACATTAATTGAACTTTGGTAAAAAAAATAAATGGACTTGGAGCCTACTTCATCATAAAACTTCTCAGCACAGAACCCATATGAGGGATGTCTGCATACACCAGGGCATATGCCTGTGACTTTGACCTGCCTTTCCACCATTCTTTCTACTATAATATAATGGTTTTAATGGTGTTTTTGCTGTGCTATCTTGATAAAGTTAGAATTAAATGGCATGTCTCCCTCACACTGAATAAGTAAGCATTTTAAAGCCCACAAGTGTAACAGATATCTTCAATTAGTGCTAATGAGAGTATTTCATAAAAATCTAAATATCCTTGTTACATTTAGACATGGTAACAACTTTATTATCTCAGTGGAAAGTTTTCCATATCAAAGCACTTAAAATTTGAAAGATAAATTAACCTGCACTTAGTAACCAGGAGAAAAATTCTACTACACCAGAGTGAGCTCATATCCTTTAACTGCACTAATGTGAAATATCAGATGATTTTAATCCTTCTTGCACTTCTGCATGACTAGAACTGTCTGTCTGTTATCTTTGCCACAAAATCTATTGCTTGCACTGCCATATCATAGGTAACTATATTTTGATAATATTCATTGATATTCATTGTAGAAAAGTGTACTTTTGAGGGGGTGGGCAGTGGGAGAAAGACGAGTTAGGACTAATATTAACTAATATTGTATTTCCATGAAATGATTTTTATCATTAAGAACATCAGTGATATTGCCAGATTTGGGGGGAAAAAATAAATAAAAAAAAAAGCCCATTAAGATCCATTGAAAGTCAAGGAAAATGTAAAGCAGAGACTTTGCATGTAAGAATTCCCAAATTATAGCCCTTAGGTATATTCCTGGTCATCAGGTCACTGAGGTTCCAGACTCCCTAATTAATTTGGATTGGCTGGATTTCAGATGCTTGGCAGTTCCTAGAGCTGCTTACCCTCAATGCTGAAAACAAGAATATGTCCCATCCCTATGGGAGGGAGTCACCTGCCACCACTCTCCCAGGGTCAGGCCAAAGCCAGAAATCTAGACCTAGGCAAAAGTCAACAACTTGATTCTGACAGTGTTCCATTACAATGTCATTTAGATTTGGAAATCAAATGAAGTAGAGCTATATACAAGTACAAGGGAAAGAAAAGACTTTGGCTGCCCTCTTTACTTCCTGTCACCTCCTTTCAGCAGGACCTACCCTGATCGGCAGTCCTTGTGTCTCCTGTTGCCAAGAAGTTCCACGCCAGAGTGGCAGGGTCTTCCATCCCTTCCTCCTTTTGGCTTCCAGCTTTACCCTGGCTTTACAATGCACATAGGAAAGGAAGAAGGGAGGAAGGATGCCAGCAAGAAGTTTTCTGCCAATATTTAGTCATGTTTATTGCTTTGTCTTTCTATGAGACTTGTAAAAAAATGCTTTGCCAAAACTAATACCTAAACTCTAAACAAGCATTCTTATAAGAGGGTACACTGTTTTAATCCAGGTTTGACACTAATTTTTTGACACAGTTTAATTTTATGAGGCTTTTTTTTTTTTTTTTTTACCTTGCCCACAGACTTGAAATAAGTACCAATACTCTTCATAGTATAGAGTACAATTAACAAGGATTGACATCTGGTCCTTGAAGTGCATGTAGTATACAGAAAACTATGGTGTATTTTGAAACAAATTAATGTCATTTGATGATTATGAAATTTATTTATGAATTATTACATTTAAAATAACTTAAAATGAAAATCTCATAGTGATGAAACACAGCTCATCTTAATCAATTTGGTCTTTTTTAGCAATTATCTTAGACTCTGAAGAAATGACCCATCTTCCTGAAATAAGCTGTGATGGAAAAATATTTATTGTGCCATTTTGCCAGCATCATCTTAGCCTGCATTCATGATAATGACACATTCCTGAAAAGAAAAAAAAAAAAAAAAGAGAGAAATATCAGGAGTAATTGTAACTGTGTCATTAAGGAATATCACTCCTACATATTTTAATTTTTCTCTCTCTCTCTTTCTATAGGATGTGATCTCATCCCAGTCCAGTATCTCAGATGGGGTGACCCCGAACCAATCGCAGCAGTGGTTTTTGCATGCCTAGGTCTGCTGGCCACCTTGTTTGTTACAGCTATATTCATAATGTACCGTGATACTCCAGTGGTAAAGTCATCCAGCCGAGAACTCTGCTACATCATATTAGCTGGTATCTGCTTGGGTTACTTGTGCACTTTCTGTCTCATCGCAAAACCTCAACAGATTTACTGTTATCTTCAGCGAATTGGCATTGGTCTCTCCCCAGCTATGAGTTACTCTGCTCTAGTAACTAAAACCAACCGCATTGCAAGAATCCTGGCTGGCAGCAAGAAGAAAATTTGTACAAAGAAACCCAGGTTCATGAGTGCCTGTGCCCAACTGGTTATTGCATTTATCTTGATATGTATCCAACTAGGCATAATTGTTGCTCTCTTTATAATGGAGCCACCAGATATAATGCATGACTACCCAAGCATCCGAGAGGTCTACCTGATTTGTAACACCACCAACCTAGGTGTTGTAACTCCCCTTGGATATAATGGATTATTAATTTTGAGTTGCACCTTTTATGCATTTAAGACAAGAAATGTCCCAGCTAATTTCAATGAAGCAAAGTATATTGCCTTTACAATGTATACCACCTGCATCATTTGGCTAGCTTTTGTGCCAATATATTTCGGAAGCAACTACAAGATAATCACCATGTGTTTCTCAGTGAGCCTGAGCGCCACGGTGGCCCTTGGCTGTATGTTTGTGCCCAAAGTTTATATCATCCTTGCTAAGCCAGAAAGGAATGTACGGAGCGCATTCACCACGTCAACTGTGGTCCGCATGCACGTAGGGGATGGAAAGTCATCTTCGGCTGCAAGCCGCTCAAGCAGCCTGGTGAACCTGTGGAAAAGAAGGGGATCATCTGGTGAAACTCTTAGGTAAAGTTTGCTAATATATGAGTGTGGGGAAGCAAGTGTGATCTTCTGAGACTTAAATAATATTATTAATAGTGAAAGGACAAAGGGAAGTATATTAATTCCCTTCATTCTGCACTGGGAGATGAGAAAGTCTGCTCTGTAGCACTTGCAGGTGATGGCTGGTTTAGTTAACAGGCTGTGCAAAAACACAACATAGAGTGATGAGCAAACAGGGCTGGAAGCACTAGGTGTATCATCTGTACACTTGTAGGGAGGGAAACAAGATCTTAGGAGAAAGCAAGCAAGCAAGAAAGAAAGAAAGAAAGAATGAAAGAGAACAAGAAATATAGCTAATTGCCTTAGCAAATGAGTCCTTAATGTACTCATTTGAAATCTCTTCCCCTTGAATGAATTTCATAGCCACCATGATTGCCTCTAGTCACAGCAGTAAGATAATAGGGTTGCTGCTAATGCTGTAAGGTGAATTGGTCAACATAAGTAGCATCATGAGCAGTCACTCTCAGGCCTCCAAGGATTTGTTTCATATAACTCTTTTCTCTCCTATTCCCTTGATTTTCCTTTTCTGTATTAACTCTTCCTACCTTCTTTCTTTGTGCCCTTCCTATCTTCTCTCCTTCAGCTTTCTCTGATACCTTTGGCTATCTTCATCCTCCCAACTCCATCAAATCCAATTGTTCTCAGGCCCCATTCTTGATACCCTTGCTGACATTAACTAGAAATTCCCTTGCCAGATACTTCTTTGTTTCTTCCCAAAGAAGAGTTTGAATTTCACGGTCATGAAGACAACATGTATATTCAGCATAGAAAAATCACATTAAGAGGATTTTGGAGACACAGGAGACCTCTGGAGTGGAGATATTGTCCAGCTTCAGAGATAGCATTTGAATGAGTGTAGTTAGTCCAGTGGCTTAATTTCTTCTTATAATCCCTTTCATGTTTGCTGCGGGTTGTTATGGGGATGATTTTGCATTGTGTAATTGCTTGTGTAAAAAAGGAATTCTGTCAATATGAAAGTACTGAGATTTATAGTTTCGTCCTTCTTCAGATGTGTATATGTGGACTGGAAGTGAAGATAGTTAGACTTCATTCCTCACCGAAACATATGTTGATTTCAGGGCTGATAACACAAATATGTCTAGGCATGCCAATAGCAGCAACTGGAGCTCGCATAGTACGGAGCGGGAATTTATACCTCCATTATTTTATGAACTGCAATTTACATTCAGGGAAGATTTAATAAGTAATAACTTCAGGATGAGAGCACAGATCATGCCAAAATGACAGCATGTCTTTGTCACATTTTTACTAAAACTTCTCTTTCAGAGAACTTTAATCAGTACAGAAATGGCTAGTTTGTTACAAATATTTCATACGTATGATCTGCAAGCAATGCTTTTTTTCCAGTCAGTTTCCAGATGCAGGTTAGAATGATATTTGAAAATGATTAATTCTTTGTCAGTTTAAGTGATGATTACCTGAAATGTCCCTCTTTACATCCTCTGTCTATACCTCTGAGCTGACCTGCACCTCTATGGCTACTTCTGAGCTGACTAACAGAGCATTCTTCACATGTCCTCAATAGCAGAACATTCTTCCTTTTTGCGATCATAGTTATTTTGCCTCGCTTTTTCTGGAGATCTTATTTTTCATCCTGTGACCTTTACCTGAACAAGATGAAGTTATAGATGATGGGAAGATCTTGGGCTCAGGAAGGATTTATTTGAAGGAACTCATCTGTTTAGGCCCAGTTTTGATAGAAATTTCTCTAAAATTTTCATTGTGTTTTGAAGACTAAGGAGTGTAATCTGCTATTAATTATCTTAAAAGACTAAATGTATTTTCTTTTTGGTGAGAACTCCATTTCCATTTCTGTATATTCCTCAATGTGTAGGCAACACCTGCAGTCAAGACATGATTAGTAAATGTCTTTTAGTAGATGTCTTTTGAAATTGCACTGTGTTGGAAATGTGTCCAGGCCTGAAGACCATTCAGAGGGTCAGATGTGTAAGTGTAGGAAAGAAGAAGACAGTACAAAGCTGATATATTTACCTATATAGAAAGAGTTACGCATTTAATTTTCAAATTGGAGAAAAGCTTTCACATCATCAACAGTGTTCATCGGTATTAATAACCAGAACATAGGAGAGACTCCTAAAATGCATGTGTCTAGACCCTCATTTGTTTAAACTGTGATGGCATCGGTGATTTTTAACAGTGCTCAACCACTTCTGCCTGAAGGGCACAGGAATCCAAGAACAAAGTGATCCATCCCATCAGTCATAAGGAATCTCTCCAATTAGTTCCTCTTAAGTTGCATGTAAGAAAACAAATTAGAGCCTTAAAATATCCTAAGCATATTTAAAATGCTGCTCGGAAGTTCACATATGTCTGATGATTTCATCTCCAAGAGAGAATAGAAAGCCATTTTCAGCTTTATTTCTACTCACTGTAGCTCATGACCAAATAGAATATAACCATTTTACATAATATTCAAGCATTTCTTAAAAAAAAAGAAATGTTGGTGTACAAAATAATACATTTCAGGGGATTATTCAGTACTAGGTTCAAAAGCTTGTTTGGATAGCTATTTAAGTAAACACTGAAGTACTCACATTTGAAGGAAATATGCACTAGAGCTACATGACATTATTTAAATAGCACAGAAGGGGGTTATTTAAAAGAGCATGAGTCATTGTTGAATTTTAAAGAAACATGCTATTTAAGTCACCAGTGCGTAGAGGGGCCCCTATCATTAACATTTTGTTTCTTGACACTAATTTATAGCGCAGTGTAGTATTGCATCAAATCATTGTCAAACAGATAATGCCAAGGCTCAATTCAGAGCTTTCACATCAGCTGCAAAATCACAGATAACAAGACTGCTCTTGCCTAAATAAAGTAATGCATCTGTTAGAGTCCTAAATGACTTCTTGCATGGGGTGCTCATCAATTAAGAAAACTCAGCACACTGTGGCTGTGTGCTGGAATGAATCTTCACATGCTGAAACATGTAGGGGGAGAGAGTCATTTGTTACCCAGTGATATGAAAACCTATGAAACCAACAGGCTATTGTGATTCAGCAGTTCTCACCAAAATGCGCTCTAGGCTCATTTACAACCAGGCTATCAAATCAGGAGTGAACAGAAGCAGCTCCACAAACAGCATGAAGAACACTAAGTTGTTGTGGTCAAAGCTTCACAATCTGTGCAGAGGGACTTCTGGACCTTCTGCTTCCTGTAACTTTTCCAAGTAATTTCATAGGGACTAGGAAGGTCATAAATTAGTTGAGCAGAAACCTGGCCTATCTTGATAACCTGGGAAATGGAAAATAGGTGATCAAACCCCTTTGGAAGAATCTGAAATACAGGGTTGATATGTCCTTTCCTCATTCTCCAGCAGCTCAGTGCCCAGGTGAGATCAAGACCATGTATATTCCTCCTACAAAAGCAATGTTTAGGGCATTTCTAGCTATGATGGTAAAAAAAAAAAAA
>VZSV01000042.1:3273222-3283881 GCA_013398735.1 Nothocercus julius
TGACCCCCTAAACATGCACATCAGCCTCCATCCGTGGAAAGGCTTTCCATTAAGGTGGGCAGTTACTCATTCTGAGCTCTTGGAAAGATAAGAAAAACACCTCCTTAAACACTCTGCCTCGCACATATGCACTAAGGCTTTCAAATCTCTCAGCATTTTTCTCTCTGCTGTTTGATTTATTCCAGTCTTCACAGTGTAACCCAAGTTCCTCCTGTCTTGTTCTGCCACAGTCCGTAGTCTCATAGTGGTTCCTGTCTTAGCTGCTGCTTTCGAAGAAAGCAGAACTAGAAAACACAGTTGCCAAAGTTTTTTAAGTGCTGGTTGGCCTTATTCCTTGTTATGAGGGAGGCAATTCTCAAAAATTCTCAAAAATGTATTCTCAAAAGAGAGAAGATGGTAAGCACCCAGTACAAACCAAAACTGAAACAACACTGATGTCCTCTTCCGCATTTTTCAGGATCACTGAAAGTGATAATTCATCTAAGCAGAAAGGCTGAGTAGCACTTTAGATCTGATATCTAAGTACACAGATATGGTCAACTCTCCAGCAATGACCAGCAACAGTCAGATGAAGTTCCAGCTACAATGAGTGTTTGTGGCACTCTGCATATTTCCTCCATCTAGGTGTAAATAGCGTAATATTAGATAACAGAAAAGGGATGCAGATCAATTTCTGCATCTTGCCCAAAGACACTTATCTACATCAACGTGCAGATCTCTGAGATTAAGGTTTAATAGCCAAGTGCAGCAGTGATGTTTAGTTCCACCTGGACTTACTAGTTCATTACTGGTCCATTATGCAGTATTTCATAAATGATTAAACATAGGCTGTGGTTGTCAAAGTAAATTACCTACTCATTTGTTAATGTATGATCTTGCCCTTGTAATAGGTTTGTTCGCTGCTGTGTGATTGCTCAACTGGGCATTGCTCTACACATCTCTGCAGAGCTAATAGGAACGACAGTGTTCACCCAGAAGTGGGAACTGCTGCAGGGAACCCACCCTCACCTACCCATGCTCTCCTTCCCCTGAAGGACACAGAGGCAGAGAAGGCTCAGATGAACCACTAGATTTTTTAGGGTCTTATGAGTCACTCTCCCCTCTATTTTATTTCATATTTTTAATATCATTTAGATACAGCATGATGTGGGCACACTGAGCTGGTCAGGTTTACTTGCTGCTGAACAGCCATTCCCCATCTCCTGCAAGGAAAATATGAGTGAGCAACACAGATTTTTTGCCGTGTATTGGATGCAGCCCACAGACCACTGGCAGATTCTAATTATTGTTTATATCAGAATGTCCCTAACTGTGTCATAATGAAAAGTATTGAAAACAGGTGTCTACCATCACACTGTGTGCTCCATTTTCTGTGAAGAACAGCTGGCTTTTTTGACTTTCTTTTCTCTCCCTCTTTTTCTCCTTCATGTCTGGCCAAATCTGTTCTGTTACAGTTCAAACAGGGGCTATTTTGATGGACTAAATAAGAAAAATTGCCTTGGATCAGCCTAGAAGCTGCCCTTCATTTTTTAAAAATATTGTAGTGAAAATCATACATCATACAGGCCATATCTCAGCATCAACTTTTTAAAATGACCTTTTAAAACCCAGGATTGACATTAAAAAAAAAAAAAAAAAAAAAAAAAAAAGGAAGTTTTTCAAATCATAGTATGCTGAATCTGACCAAAATCCACTCAAAGCATTGACAGAACAAGGGAACTGAGAATTTCCAGCACAAATTGGAGAAATCCTAATAGTTGCAGCAATATTTGAAGGGTCTAATTACTGTTTATTTCCTAATATTGTATTATTAGGAAAGCCCAGAAAAGCCACTGAGTTTCTAGCCAAATGGGAATCCTGTATCTTGGAATAAATCTTTGGTACTGTAACATATACAAATCCAGGATGCTCTAAGATGCATTCCATACAAGTATTAGAGCAATCCCTACTGCCCAGATGTCAAATTTTGATTTGTTGAAGGTCACATCCAGGAATAGCTGGGCAGATTTGTAGCCCCAGCCATCAAGCTATGATCAAGTGTTTTTGGAATACATATGTGTGTGTATATATATCTACATGATGAGTCAAAGATAAATGTAAGAGACTCAAATTCCCTGTGTCTCAGGGAGACGACCTTCCTGAGGAATGGAGACAGGGCTGCTCTTTGGCATGGACTTTTCTGTCATGTAAAGAAACAGGGTTATGCCAGGAAGTTTAGCAGCCTGAGTATGAGAAAATTAGGGATTTTTGCTGAAAACTGAGGCTGACTGGCATTCATACGTGTGCCCATTGAGAAGGATATTGATTGTGAGATTCTGCTACAGCATATTCTACTGGGACATATTTTACAGTACTAGTGCCAGTTTGTGTTCATTTATATGCAGTGTGAACAATTTCTTTGAGATATATTGAATGACGATAAAAGAGCACTACGATTTTCCTCCGAAATTTTGTTTGAAAAACTTCTTGCTTATCAAGTTTTGTCAAGGAATGGGTTATAGGCTCATACTCACACTCACTTTTTACAGCCAAAAGGCTGAGAAAGTCTTGGGCATCAGTGTGGGCATTAGGGCACACTAACAATAACACTTTATCATGTCCTTTGACCAGCAAAACAAAGGAAAACACGACATTCCCCTTCCATAGAATAATAACCACAGACCTCATATAAGTAATTGGTTCTGCAGATTTTGCAGCTGCAGTGCTTTTCTTATGCATATGTGAAGTAACATATATGAGGTAGTAACCCAGCTATATTGAGCTCAGATTTAGGGACTGGTACATCAGCTCTCTCAAAGAGTTACATCAGCCTGTCAGTTGTGCCAGAGTGATTGCTCTCCTACGGAAGCCTATTGAAGCCATCCTATTTTGTATAAAATATACACTGATTGGAAAAGTCAGAGAGTTATTTTTTACCCCAGTGAATAGAGATGTCTTCCCATATTAGACTAGAAGAGAAGAGATTTGAGCCTGGATCTCTTTTACCCCATGTGAGTGACCCATCCACCAGGCTTTTGTCTTGCACTCAGAAAGTTCTACAGTACTGATTTTTTTCTCATTGAAAATAAATGGAGACATTCTTTGAAGTGAAATATGAAATTTGAAATTTTATGAAGTAGGCAAATCATTCCTTGAAGACTTTTAGTTATTTCAGTTAGTTGATTTCTACAGCTGCAGTTTAAGGGGAAAGTGAACTACAAATATAAATTGCACAACATTGATTAGATGACTTTGAACTATGAGATGACTAATGCAGAAAAGAGATGGGGCATGTCCTTTGAATGATGTACTGTCATCAGAGCAGGTGAAAATTTACATGAGATGAAGGTCTGGCTCAAAGGATATTGCTGCTTTTTCCAAAAATGAAACCTGGCAATAATAATTCATGATGTTATTTGTTTGCTTCCTAGTCTCTCCAGAAAAGAATTTTGACGTATGCAGGAAAAAAACATATTTGACTCTTCAGAGGAAGTCATTATCCTTTTGACTGATTAGTCTGCATTTATTAATGAATCAGTTCCCAAATGGATCATTCTGAGCTATTTTAATCTAATATGCTACAAAAAATTAGATTGTGACTTTACTGAATGGTTTGAGTCCTTCATTTTTTCCTAGCAATTTAGTCCAGGTGTCTTTTTGGACAAGCTTGATACTGTGATTAATTAAACTTCAAATATTGTGAAATGACTGAGGAATATTTATGAAACTCAGTGAAGGTATTAGGTCGGAAAGATTTTGATGAATTGCTGCTAAAACATTCATCTGTATAATGAATTGATATTCTTGAATGCCCTGATTACAATGAATTTTAATTTGTGTGCTGTGCTAGTGTTGTTGTTTAGAGTTCTTTCTCCTCAACCTAAATTTAATTAAACTGTTGATTGATTAATATAAATTGTTCGGCTGCATTAACTGAGCACGTAGATTCTTCCCTAATTTTTTGAATTATTTATATTATTAAGACGACATCCCCATGTTTTTGAATCAACTATCATAGTAGAACTGTGCAAATTAAATTACAATGTCAACAATTCACTGCCTACTCTAAGATAAATATGCTCTAGCAAGCAAAATGCAGTCTTGTCATTGTATTACCAAGAGGAAAAGGAAGAAAGAGTGGAGATGGTATCTGGCATTTTTTTTTGGTTTAGTATTACAGGGAGCAGGAAAAGCAGGAAAGCATTTGTGATTTTTTAACAGCAACATCTAACTTTTTATCCTTTTTTTTTCCTCTTTAAACCTGTCTTCTGGATTTCTGGTGACAAATAAGTGGCACTGTCTGCTTTAACAGCATTGACTCTATGAGTCGTGCTGAAGAGTACCCAGATAGCTCGTGCAGATTATCTCGTGTGTGTTCTGTGGGCAAGATGTAGATCCTGTTGCAAACTACCCACTGGTCTAAGCATAAGGCTCGCTACTGAAGAAACTTTTGTTTCTTTCCAGAGCAAATTTTGATATGAACTGCTATTGTACTTAAATATAACAATTAGAATATTAGCACGCTGATCCTCCTTCCAAGCTCCAAACAACAGATGAGCCAGTATGCCACTATGGAATTGGATTAAAACTGTTTGGATTAAAAACTAGTGGTGCTTCTACTTGAATACTGGAAGCTGGTGCAGGCTGGTTGGAAGAGGTGATGACTGGAGTTTCTCTCAGCAGAAAAAAAGCAGCTGTTTCTGTTTACAGGTGTTTTATAATAATAACTGTGATTGAAATTCAAGCCATGTGCTGAGTAAATGATTAAAAAAAACTCTTTTGCTTTGCTACAGTTTTGATTATAGCATTACATCATGTAATGACTACTGAATATGCTGCTAGCCAATGGCTTATGACACAAGTATACCTTGATCAAAAAAAGTCATTTTACAGACCACAATCCAGTAATGAAATAACAAAAAAACAAAAGGCTAAAAAGCTAATGAACAAACAGCAAAGATGCAGTATATTAGGAAACAAAAATAGAATATATATGCTAAACATACAGGATAAAAGACCTAAGTAATAAAAATCATCAGAAAGAAGAAACATTTTTCCTTACAAAAAAAAAACTTTATATGCTCATTTTTGCATGATTTTTCTAGCTATAAATACTTTGTGATTCCAAACACCAAAAAAGATTGAAAATGTCAGATAAAGATTGAATACAAGCTGTGGTCTTGTAAAAAGGGGTCCCCATTTATTCATTTCACCAGGACTATGGGGTTTCCAGCATTCACATTACTTTAGAGTAAATAAAATGTAATTCCCCTTTTCAACATAATGAGTGAAGTAATGAATAAAGTAATGAGACCTTCTTATGGCATCTGTAGTTATAGTAACTGCTATAGTTATAATAACTAGAGAAGAGAGGACACAAATTCAACATAGTGAATGACTTGATAGAATAACACAAGACACTACAGAAGAGAAATTCTACACAGTGTTTTGTCAGAAATAACCCTTCCAGAAGCAGGTAAACAAACATATTGGTAATATTCTGGTTTTTGATCTATTCTGTCTCTGAATCAGCATTACATTTCATGTATCATTTCATCAAGAAAAGCAATTTTAATTTACCAGCCGCAATTAAATATGACTGCTTAATTAGAATAAGCTATAAAAAAGGATTATGCTGAATTTGAAAAAAGAATTAAATTGTGCATTTGGTTTTAACTTCTTTTTTTCTGAAATTGAGCTAGTAAGCAAACAATTTTTATATTCTGATTTTTTAAAAAAGTAAAAAGAAGAAAGTGACATATTTAATAACATATAATTTATTTTTGCTACTTTATAAATGGGGAAACATCACAGAACAAGCTGAGACCCTTTTTAGTTAGACAGTGCAGTATGGTGCACAATCAACATAGGATGACCAGCCTCGCAGAGCTGATTTTTAAGGACATGCCATGTTTGTAATTCAAAGTAGCCCATGCAGTAACAATGCTAAGTATTCTACATAGTTAATTCTTCACCTATTTAAAACTGCAGAAATCTTAATTCATATATTCTCCTCTATAAAAGTCAACCCTAACTCTGCTGCTATCAAAAGCAGGATTTTTACCATTGCTCAATATCAAGACCAAACAATATTGCAGGTGAAAAATACTGCTTGTATATAAGCTCTAACAATTAAAATACATAACACGGTCTGGAAGACAGATAATTCTGTGACATTTAGCATCACGTTCCAGGTATAAGCACATTGAAAGGATGCATGGGAAATGACAGAAAAAAAAGGACAATAACTCATCAGCATTCTATCAAGGTTTTCAAATCCCCAGATTATAAATATGGTAGGCCAGTTAGACTCTTTGTTGCATGATGCTGAGATATTAGGGAGCTAAGGTAGGTTTCTGCTTTATAAAATGGCATATTCTGTATGTGCAGGAAGAATTTACAGGAATCTCCTCTCCTCTCCTCTCCTCTCCTCTCCTCTCCTCTCCTCATTAATCTAATTTTTCAGGATTCTCAACAGATCTTGCCTCATGTTCACTCCAAAAAAGGCAAAATCAGAGTACTTGTTGAAATAATATACTTTACCAGCTTTGATTATTGTTAAAGTGTGGGCAAAGCTTGATTCAGAAAGTTTTAGATATCTAATGCCGTCTCAGAGCACAAATCAGAATCCCATTAATCGACAAAACCTTAGGCCCTGCAATGATGAACTTACTTAAGTACCCAGGGCAGGATTAGCTTTTGCCCTCCAGGCAGATTTGGCTCTAAATCCTCTCCTCTTAGACTGTTCATGTTGAAATGTCACCTGTTCGATGCTCACAAGGTACAATTTCATGAAGATATTATTCCTGCCTTGAACTAGAAAAACAGCTACTCTCTTCCTCTGTGTCAATTGGCCTTTTGATGCTCACTAAATAATATTTCTGCACAGCAGTGTAACACTGTATTTGAAATATGGAATAATAACAGTTCTCCATCTCCCACACAACAAATCTGCTTTGCATTGCACTGCATCAGCAATAGACTAAATCCTTCATTCAGGAAAGGAACTCCAGAGACTAGTCATGAGGATAATCTGGGATTCTGGAAACACTCCAGGTTGAGCAGAGATGCAGACAGCTTTTTTTTTTTAGCAAGAAGATGCATGAGATAGGATGTGACAGAGTCTGTGTCATCTATCACTCTTTCCCCACAAAAAAAAGCAAGGCAGTTTTGAAAACGTGTGAGGAATTTAATGGATAAAAGAAAAAGCTTGAGAGGAATTTTTTGTTTTGATCTCTTTTGTGATGTGGATTTTTTTGCATACAATTCACTATTAACATAAGGAAATCGCTGCCACAAGAATCATCAACCCTGAAGACCTGAAGTTATTCATAACTGAATTAGAGCCATATTAAAGGAACAAAGATGTCCTGATTTTTTTTTAAAAAAAGAAAGGCAAGGCAAGGCAAATTAAAAAGAATGCCCCACAAAAAAAAACAGACAGGACAGACAGACTTTTCCTCAAGCCGGGAGCAGGTTCCTGTCTCTCTATTGATGCCCTTTGGGGAGGGCAGAACTCTACTGTGCAAGGCAGAGTGATGTGGCAAAATATTTGTCAAATGGACAAGCATTCCAATGACTGAATTACTGGGCATTTTTTCTCAATTTTCCCATCATTGGTGCTTATAAAACATGTTAGGATGTATTATTAAACATTTGTTCTTAAGGAAACTACTTCTGTGTGAAAAAAATAATAAAAAAAATGAATATCCCACAACTTGACACCGAAAGTCCCCAAAGAAGCCCTCAAACTGACCGTAAATCACTTAAAACCTTCAATAGAATTTGGTAGTACTGATTCCTGAGCTGCCCTTCTGCACAAATGCAGACTGTTTTCACTGTCTTTTCCAACCAATATGTTATTTAGGTATGGACCATCAGACAAAATTACTACCTGCAAGTACTGGCAGCACTGCAGTGTTTTATGGTTCTTCCACACGCTAGCTGAAATGCAAAATCACTTTTTGCATTAGCATTTGTTATGGCAACTGTAAAAAAGAAGTTTAAACTTTCTCAAATTACATCTTTTAAGAAATCCTTTGATCATAATAAATAGGAGAGAGAGACTAACATTTTTTTCTGAAGCAAGACTTTCTGAGGGAAAATTATATCCTTATTTTCTCAGAATGCTTAAAGCCCTTTATTATGCAGAACCTCTGCTATTCCCTTCCAGAAAGGTCACCCAAAGTAATTCACAGCCTCTGTGCACAGGTTAAACATTTTCCTCATTAAGAGGTGGATTAGATGATGCTCTGGTCACTGTCTTCACAACTGGATATTTAACACTAAATGAATGGCCGTGGAGTAGCTGTTATGGTTCAAGGCTTTGAGAATATCTCTTACAACTTCTGATGGTGTAATTTGCTCTTCAGTGGATTGCAGTAATTGAGAGGTTCCTGTAATCTTTTTCCTATAACTCATTCTGATGATCTTCATGGCAATGCCATTTAGCTTAATAACTGAGGAACAGGAAATTGGAGGGAATTTCTTTGTATCTGGATCTCAAGCACCGCAACCAGGTGTTAGTCAAGAAGGAATCACTACGATCATTTACTTCTTTCCTCCTCCTGGCTACTTTTTATTTGTCAGTTTATTGTGAGTATTTAGAGTCTCCAGATTCCTTCTACTAGCCTTGGTCTTTACTTCCGTTTCACTGGATACAGAATACCTGTTTTGGTTAACAGGATTAAACGTAAGCCAAATTTTCCTCTCAGTTTTCCTAAATTTGACCTTCTTTGATGATATCTAATGCCTTCATTTGAACGTTATCTCCTTTTCTTTCTTGTGATGATTCCATGCATTCTTTACTCTTTGCTCTTTCTTGCTACCCTGATTGAATTTGTATGGTCCAGTTTGACTTGCTTTGTATTTTTCAGTGAATTTATCTACACTCTAAGGCCTTCCACTTTCTCCTTTACTATAGGAATCATCTTCCATCTCATATCCTGCATGAGCTTCATGACTTTTGGGAGCACTGCATGGAGTGCAGCTTGGATTGCCTTAAAAACCTTGATAACAGTTGGCAAAGATCCTGTTCCTCCTTTCAGTAAGGTTATCATCTGTAAATGAAAGGGCTTTTCTGCGCAGGTCGCATACTATTTTACTGTCTCCAGCTTACTCTCAGGTTCACAAACTTTCTTCTAAGTTATTTACTTTAATACGTATTGCCTCTGAGTATCTACTCCAGGTGCATCCCAGGTTCAGCCTTGCTGCTTTTGTACTCAGGCTACTTCTCATTTTGAGGGTTGCAATCTTCAAGATACGTTTAGTTGTCTAGGTCAGCCTAAAAGATAAGCACTTAATAAGTCGTTTATTCTAGTATGTTGCAGTGTTAAAATAAACAGGCTCCCCCATAGAGTTTTATTACATAACCATGATCAAGACTGTAGCATCTGGGAATGGAATATCACAAGTAATATTTGAAAAGAAGGAGTCTATTGTGGACATCTTGTCCACATTTTAGTCAAGCATTTAAATTGGTATTTCAATACCTATCACAAGAATTTACATTATTAGGATGAAATTCACCACTGGGAAGAAAGCCAGTATAAGACCTCGACAATGCTCCCATCACAATTAAGTGCTCAGAAAGGAAATGGTGATCAGATCTTATACTAACATCCTACCTTGGAATTAATTAGATCATCAGGTATTAAACTTTATCCAAGTGATTTTTTCATCCAAGTGCAGTGTGGATATTCATTTTAAGCATCCACCATGGTGAAGTAGTCTCTAGGATGGGGCTGATTTCAGTTGCTTTTAATGTCTACCCCTCAGGAAGTCATTTAGCCTCCCTTATGGAGAAAAAGAAGCACTTTGGGGATATGTGCCATGAACTGTGCCTGAGAAGTCTGTTCACCTTCACTGACTTTTAAGAAGCATAGAGAAAAAACCTGGTTGTGAACAGCTGCTACATCCACAATAACTCAAAGTGTATCCAAACATTCAGCTATTCAGCTTCTCGCTTTGACAAACGCAGAGAACAAATCAAGTGTGACAAAGGTGGAGGACCAGAAAGAAAAAAAAAATTGACCTGTAATCCACCAGCGGATTTTTCATTGCTTCTTAATTTACCTGTTGTTGCCCTTAATCTATTTGACCTACACATCTTGGTCTACCTCCAAAAATATAAAAGACAAAAGTTTGCTTGTTTACTTATTTTCTGCAGGGTTATGTAGCTCCTCCTGTGTGTATACAATTGGTGAGCGCTTCTCCTGCAGCCCTGTTTGCTTAAACAGAGGTCTGGGGTTTTACACAGCTACTCCACCGCTCCTAAGGCAGCTTTGCACCATAGCCCACCGCTGCCTTTGCAACACCCATGCGCATGGCACTTTGCACAGCGGCTGTCACCCAAGGCTGAGCACGCAATCACTTCTTTCTGTTTGCTCCTGTTGTTGTCGTGATTTATTAGGTACAAAGGCAGGAGACTGGCCCAGCACAAGTCGGAAATAGAGTGTTTCACCCCAAAAGGGAGTATGGGGAATGGTGGGAGAGCTACAATGACCAGGTAAGCAAACAGCAAGTGGCCTTAGGGCAGTGTGGTATGTCTGTGAGCAAGAGGAGCAGCTCTGGGAAAATGCCAGCCCAGATCCTCTATCTGTAATATCTGTGAATCCCATATAGTATGTCAAAAAAAAAAAAAAAAAAAAAAAAAAAAAAAAAAAAAAAAAAAAAAAAAAA
>VZSV01000042.1:3285586-3337976 GCA_013398735.1 Nothocercus julius
AAAAAAAAAAAAAAAAAAAAAAAAAAAAAAAAAAAAGACAGATGTAGGGTAATGGCCATATGTGAATCAGGAATAGATCTCATCATCTTTTCTCATTTTCACTGTAGGGGAAATGAAGAGTTCCCTGGCACTGAACAAATCCTGCTTATATCATTTCAGCCTTAAAAATGTCTGTGTGATTTCAGCTGGATGGTGTTGTTCAGCTCATGCTCTCAAATCCCTTGTGCAATTTTATTTTTATATTCCAACCTGCCTTTAGATTTTTCTCACGTCAAGGCTTAACCACCACTGATTATGTCTTGCAAATGGCTTTCAGGACAAAAAGTGACATAAAACTGGTATAACAAGTATACTATATGATGCTTTAAAAGGTAATTTCTGATTAAGAGCAGTCACTATATTCTGTGTCATCTGTGAACACTTCACATAGATAAAATTAATTACAGAATTGAAGGCAGCTTGCCGTCACTGTTAGTATTCATCACTTAAATTACTAGTTTGATTAAACACAGCAAATAAGAAATTGATTAATAATTTTTAAGAGTTATTTTTCTGCTGATAAATCCCATGGGCATAAATGCCTCTGTAGTTACTTCTTGCCTAGAGATAGTTCTCGGGCATGCCAGATGCCTGACATTCCTCCCCACTCTGTTTGCTTTGCAGAGGATGGAGTTCAAATCAACCCTTGTCTCTGGAAATGGATCTAAGAGAGCTAACTTTTTTTTTCTCCTTTTGCACTGTCTTTGCTGCAAGTGTCAGGGTCAGGGGGAAGTGGACATTTCCTATGTTTACTGATGGTCAATAGTTTTCACTTGAAATCATTTAGCAAATTTTCATAAAGTCCGCCGAAACCAGCGAAGAATTAATGCCAATTAAGCAGTGTGGAAAGTATCTTAAAAATATGTGCACCAAGAAGTAGCACTGCCAGATCCAAAAGTAGCCTTATTCTCTCCATCCCCTGGATATGATGCTTCAGCAGCAACACACCCTGAGCTGCCTGAAATGACATTTTTCAGATGAAAAGTGCAACGCAGAGATAGATGCCTTAATTAATAATCAGAGAGGCCACAGTGAGAGGGGAAAGAAGTTACATCTGGAATTAAAATCATTTCCATTTTGGGTCAGGATAACAGGCCTCCTAAAACTGCTTCGTTCAGATACCAGGCACTTCATTTGCCGTTCTGAGCCGGTGTGCGGAAGCAGCTGTGAGGATTACCATCACTGGTGGCTGTGCTGGGAGGTCATTGGCAAAATTTCTGTCTACCGCGTCTTTGTTAAGTTTGTAGCTTCTTTCATCCTTATAGACAGATGAAAGTCATTCACGCAAATGTCAGCTGAGATTTTCAGAGCTCTTACCACTCTCAGATGTCTGCTGACTGCTAAAACTCCTGAGACCTGAGAATCTTAACTCCAGTTATGAAAATGCCTGCGATGAATTGTTACTGTTCTGGTTCAATACACACACACACATAAATACATATGTATATATTTACAGTATCTGGTAACTGGAAGCATAAGGAAGGGAAAAAAAGAGAGGTTATAATCCTAGGAGCAATATGAGTAAATATCCTTGCTGCTCTTGGCAAAGCAAATCTTCTTGTTTGCAATTAATTGCAAAGGAGATTGTTTATGTGTAGAACTCAGGACAGGAAAAAAATGAGCATTTGCCCTGTATCATTCCTCTTTTGTGTTTAGTTGTTATTTATCTCTGCAGAACAAGCAGCATAGGAGTAATTTAAGCTGTACAACTTGAAAGATATATTGCTAGTTAGTTAGTTATATGTGACAGATTTGCTTTCAGTCAGGGAGACAATTATGTAGACATGTAAAGGTTTCCTTATTACCTATTTAAAATGACGACAAGTGCAATTACATGAAGAAACCATTACAACAGTGCAACAGATCTAGTTTAGCTACCGTGCCTAGTTTTAGCCAGTCATCCAGGCTATCCTACAGACACAGAAGAAACTGTGCACAGAATTGTTAGAGTTCTCTGCATTGACTGCTTATTTCATTCCAGTGCATTTAACACACTGTGAAGCATATGAATTTTCACAAGGGTCAAGAACTTGGGTCATTACAAGCAAAATTTTTTATTGATCTGAGATTGACTCAAGTTACAAGACTAGAGAAACAAAATACACTTGTTCTTGTGCTTGCACACATCTCAGGCACACACACACAGACCTTCCTTATGAAGAGTCAATTTGTAATTGAATCTACAGACAGTACTCAAATCCTTTTCAGGCAGAATAATTATATCATTGAGTTCTTAATAAGGTTTCAGCAAAAGACTCTGAAAGGACAAAGGTTTCTTATCATTAATTTGAATAACAAGAGCTCTCCTCAGCACACAGTTGTATGAACTGAATACAGAAATGTATCCTACTTACCATATCCAGTTATTTCTGGCTGAAAAAAAGAAGGAAGGAATTCTCTCTTAAAGAGGAGAGTCCTTAAAAAACAAGTTTGGTCTTCATAACATTGGAGCATGAACTTTATATCAGCTACCTAAAAAAAAGAAAAAGGATATTGCTTCATGAAGTACAGTACTTTAGACATTGAAATATCTAAGCAAAAATTTGTCATCAAATTTAGCTCCAATTTGATCAAATATTCCAAAATAATAATGTCTACTCACAGATTTATAAATAAACTTTAATTCATTCTTTGTCATATTTATATTCAGTATTAGTTGCATATAGATCATATAGATCTTCAGCAAGATGTTGTCCAAAATACGTTTTCAAATCTAGAAAAAAAATACTGGTATTGGTACAACTTTTGAATCTTAAGGACAGAGAATAAGAGTTCTCTTAAATTTTTCATTTAAAACTGTATCCATCCCCTTCATAATCCAGTTTCCACTAGAAAATAATACTAAATATGTGGCTAAACATTCATAACAGAATTTCATAATTTATATTAAATATCATAAGATCATGTTATAAATCATAATTTTAAACAGATTTACATATTTCAGAGGAAAGATATTAAGGTAAATAAGTGGTGTATCCTCAAATTACATACATTTTCAATAACTGCCTTGATACTAGTCTTACATTCCTGCCTGCCTATTAAGGACCCTTCATCAGGATTCATTTCAGCAGCTTCAGGTAATCCACAAAAATAGCATACTTGTTATAAAATGAGAGTTTTCAGTTATTGTGACTATCAGTCCTTCTTCCTGTTTTCCCTTCGGCATTTGGAAGGATCACACTAAACCCCATTGCTTTAACGGCAGCTGGCTAAAGAAACCCTGGTAACACTGAGCTATGAGCAATCTCATCGATAATCATGCCACCGAGCAAGAAACTCTGGAAAAAAAAAAAAAAAAAAAGGACAGAGTTATCTATTCAGACATTAAATCAGCAAAAGGGTAAAAGGGAACATTTTCCTTACCACTGAAGTGGATAAAAAAGCAGTTAATAAGCATTAAGAATTTGGAATAAAGCCTTGTGACTTTAAAGAGATTGAGTAAAGAAAGAAAATGAAGAACATATACAAGTTGTTATTCTGTCAACAAGTGGACAGTTGTAGAGGAAAGAATGGAAATGCCAGTCTTCAAAAGCTCTCATTTATACCGTTTATACCATTTTCATTCTTTGTACATATTATTGCATAGTAAGTCTAGCAGGCTGCAAAAAGGCCTAGCTATAAAAAATCAAAGCAGCTTTTAGTAAAGAGCCTGGAGAAATAATTAATATGACTAGTTCTGAGGAAAACCCTTTTGTACATAAAACTGAACCTAATTAACCTGTAGTGAAAGAAATGAAAATATGTGCCAATCTAGATTTTTAAAAAAAAAAAAAAAAAAAAAAGCTTACTAACATTTCAGTTTGGAAATGAGGCCACTGCTTTGAGTTCGTTCATGTCCAGACCTGACCTGTGCACTGCTGTGCTCTACTTGGCGCAAAAGAGAAGAGCAGGGTAGAAATATGCAGCCATTATTCAGCCAAGCTTAGAAGTGAAGTTCCTTTAGGAGCTTGCAACTGTAATTTTCTTGCTCTCATCTGAGGGAGCTGAATCGGTTTGTAAAAAAGTCCTAAAGTATCAGCGATGTGAAGTTTGCCATCTCTCAAAAGGAAATGGGGTAGCTGGGCATAACAAATACAAAAAATTTTTTGGTCATATTCCATTAATAGGCATCATAGTCTACATCATTGATGTAGCTTTCTTTTTAAATAGCGCACGCAGTGCTGTTTTTTGGTTAATTTGACAGAATAGCAATATATATTTAGAGCAGGATTTTGAAGTACAATCCCTGGAAAATTAATGATGCTCTTTTCGTGGAGATTATAAATGATTGCACACCTCAGTCCTGTGCTATTTTTGCATTTGCTAGGAACATAGTAAGTAAGTACAATATGATAAAGTGGATGAAGCATTCCTGAAGTAAGAATTCTAATTATTTCCAGACAAAATACTAGAATTTTTACTTTTGGGTTCATTTTTTTAAACATTGATTGCTATTTTCTTCCTATCCAGTTTGCAACAAGAAGAATTTTGTAATGAATAATGGTCAAATTCCATCTTTTGTCTAAAATATACATCAAACAGTCACTGGGACTCCTTTACGGCTCCTGAATTTCCTTTATGGCCACACATATGGTTTGATTATATTCAGGCACAGGGTAAAGGCAGTGAGTAGTTGCATCAGCCAACAGAGAGTGACCCAAAACCAAAATGGGATTCAGAGATTCTCAGTTTTCTTTGGGAAAATGTTTCTATTTGTACTGTCAGGTCCCCCATGCTAATCGTCAACAACTGGCATTTGTCTTGCCTCTGTAACCGGCACACACTGGGTCACAGATTCCTCTGAGTTCTGAACTTGGTGAGAGTAAAGGGATCCCGGTGGTGGGACATGCAGGAACTGGAGCTAAGCCCCCTCCTTCTCCCAGATCAAGATTAAGAGTGTAAGTAAGTCCGCTCAATAGGAGCAGGGAGGAGGTCTCATCATCATACCATAACTGGAGGCAAGATCTTGCCTCCCACAGAATCCAAATTCTGCTCCTGCTGCTGGTAATGAATTCAGGACTCAGTGTGACCAAGGAGCCATGCTCCCCAAACAGCTCTTGGCATCCATCGGTATCCTATTTGGTGAGAGGAGCACTATGTCCACAGAAGCGCTAGTCCTAGCTCCTGCCCAGTCAGAACCACCTTTTCACTTACACAGAGAAAGGCCATGGAGACACACCAAGTCAAAATGATTTCTGCTACAGGCTGGATTTTGCTTTTCTGGCTTGCTCTGTTAAATTCTCAGCTATCACAGAGATACAGCATAAAGAAGAGATCAGTTTTAATAGCAAAGTACAAGACATTTATCCTCAGCTGTTCTGTCTGGCATTTTGGGAGTTAACTCTGAATCTTTACATTTGCGCAGAGGTAACTAGTACAAAGTGCACGGAGAATATTTCTAGGATCCACAGAAAAGTATGAGGATAAAAGTAGTAGTAAACCCTTATATACTCCCAGTCTAGCCCTTCTCAAAACACCTGGTGGCTTATGTTGTGTTTGTCTGCTGGCCTCTGTCACTCTGCTTTTGAGGAGGAAAGATGTTGGTGCATGTTGTGTTACGTGATCCATTGTAATTCCGTGTACTGTGGCCTTGGATGTGAACCTACAAGAAGTTTTGTTCGCGCTCAGCAGATGACCTATTTTTTTTGGTGACTGGAAGTGCTATCAAACAGATAGTGTGCAGCAAGTCTCCTCACTGAGGCTGGGGTAAAGTCATCTATGTTTAGTAAATTATGTCTCTTGCAAACTGTTACACTGTAGGCTAATGTGTGTGAGTATGATTATTTCAGGCTTAAGAAGAAAAGAAATGCACAACAAATGTATGGTACTTTGCCACGGTGTTCAATATGCTATTCTTTCCAAAAAATCTAAATAATTGTAGCAAATGTTTTGGCAACAAAAATGAATTGTTTAAAATTCTGTTGTATTATATATCTATAAATCATGCCTGTTTATATGTTTTTGCTGTTGATATCATTTCAGAGTCATTGTTTTTTTTTCATCTGAGAAATATTGCTAATGGTCTTTCTTAATCTCAAGAACCGGTAAATGCATGTATAAGCACACATCAATTTTAAAAGAGAAGAAAGAGAAGGAAAAGAGTGATTTTATACTGTGTGTTTATAAGCCTTGCAGCCAGCTTTGTTTTACAAGACTTTTTCCTAGGCAGTAAGAGTAGAAAAATAAGCAACTTTGCTAAAGAGTAAGTGACAGGAGTTGGAGAGCTATGAGCCAAAGAGGACTCATTTCGGAGGAGTGTGGAACAAAATGTTTACTGCTCTCTTCAAGTGCAGGTCACATGGAGCAACTTATTTAGCATTTCTTTACTGCTAGGAAGACAGTATTGTTCTCTTAGTTAACCTGCACTTAAAAAAGACTTTAAGGTAGTGGTGGTTAACTTGTATCTTGATAAGTACCTTGACTGAGGTCAGCCATTACAAATTTCTGTCCACCCAAAAGCAGTAAAACCCCACTCTGAGCACTGCTGTAGTACTTACAGGTACTATGCTATAAACTGATTCTTTTCCAGGTGTAACACTACAGTTTTCCCTCTCCCAGCCTGCACCACACCCAAAACCCATGGCCATCACCTTATGCCACAGGTCCCTACCATCAAACCTCCAAAGGCTAACCTTCATATTGGTGCACACGAGCCATGTAAACTCTTGTAAACTCTCACCCACTCCCTTCACACACTTACCCTTTCCTCTCTCCTTCACGGACCTTAGTCCCACAACCTCCCTTCCTGATTCTGATCATTCAGGAGAGGAATCACTAAGTTGCTCCCTCACAAGAACTGCCTATGTTCCAAGGGGTCAGAGAAGCAACGGAGAGGTCAGTAGTGTCCATGAACTAATATAGAGCAGCTCATGATTTGGTCTACAAACGGCCCATGAAATGAGCCCACCATTCTTGCCTTCATTATAAGGCTGATCTCTGGCTGAAGTGGAAGTAGACCACAAGCTCTCTTTGCCTGGGCACACCACCAGTTTTATGACTTAGCTGCCTTTGAGAAGAATGCATGGGACAAAACTCTCCTTTGTGGAGGTGAGTCATCGGAGGAAATGGCCACCCTCTTATTACACAAATGTCTATATTATGGGTGTCAGGATTCAGACTGAGGTTTCTTTTTGATTTACTGAGATTTTTTTAAGGCAGAAAGGCAGCCCCCCTTCCAACCTCTTGACAAAGCAACTAGACAGATAATGTCCTTAGGACTTCTAGGTCAGCAGCTACACCGGCCAACAGTCTAAAATGTTTCAGATATCTAGGCTGAATTTTGGTCATCATGGCTTGTAGGTCAATGTGATATTGTGAAGAAAAGCACCATTTGAACAAATTGCCTCACTTTACCTTTCACTTCATCAAGCTAGACATGAGTCTGTTTTGAATTATTGGAACATCTAGGCAGAGATGATGTTGTTATGGATAAGTATAGGCATAGATATCTGTAGATGGATATAGATATATGTAGATAGATATAGATACAGATATAGATAAAGATATAGGGATAGATATAGATATGTAGAAAAGTATATATATAGATATCAGCTTTCTTATCAGCACTAGATGAAAGATACCCATGGTATACATGAAGTGATTATAATTCTGACTTTGATACAACTTAAGTTCTATCTTGTTTCTGTTTGCAGCTCTAATGGGAAATCCGTTTCCTGGGCCCAGAATGAGAAGAGCAGCAGAGGAGCACACCTTTGGCAGCGGTTGTCAATCCACATCAACAAAAAAGAGAATACCAATCAAACTGCAGTGATCAAGCCTTTTTCTAAAAGCACAGATAGTAGCCGACAGAGTAGCAGTGCTACAGTTCCTGAGACCAGTGCCAAAACACTTTACGATGTTTCAGAAGCAGAGGAGCAATACCCAGCTCAGTATCGACCACAGACTCCCTCACCTATCAGCACCGTAAGTCATCGAACTGCCTCCGTCAGCCGAACAGAAGATGATGTCCCTACCTTCCAGACAGAGCAGGCCCAGCGAAGTAGCTCCTCTCAAGGCTCTCTCATGGAGCAGATCAGCAGCGTGGTTACTCGCTTTACAGCCAATATCAGTGAGCTGAACTCTATGATGCTTTCACCAACCGCTCCAGGGGCCACTCCTCTCTGCTCTTCATACCTGATCCCAAAGGAAATCCAGCTCCCTACGACAATGACCACGTTTGCAGAGATCCAGCCACTTCCTGCCATTGAAGTCAATGGCGCTTCGCAGTCAGTGAGGAAATCTTCAAGTGACAGTGTCAAAGAAGGCACCTCAGAGACCCCCACGGCAAAGCAAGACCTTGAGGAGTTGGTAGCTTTAACTCCTCCTTCTCCTTTTAGAGACTCCATTGACTCTGGAAGTGCATCTCCCAGCTCTCCAGTCTCTGAATCAGCTCTTTGTATCCCGTCCTCCCCAAAGTATGACACACTCCTCATCAGAGATTATACTCAAAGTTCTTCTTCGCTGTGAATGTAGTTCAAGGCAACATTGGATCTCAGCAGCTACAAGCAAGTAGTGAGGGGACAGCCAAGCCTTCAAAATCTCCAGTGTTTACGCAGTTAGAGGAAGAGGTATTTGGTCATCTTGTGAGAAACAAAGAATAAGAAGCGGAATTACTTCATGAGTGGAAACATCAGAATTATGCTGTTTTAAGACAAAATGAATTTTGGCAGATTTTTGTGGCCTTAAAAAAACATGGGCTTTTCAGAAACACTGCATCTATTTTTGAGGGCTTATAAGGAGTCTGTTAAACCAGTTACATACCAAGTGCTTTGCTTTAGTATTACAATGAACTGTGTGTACAATATATGGGGTGGGGGAAATAGATTGTAAACAACTGTACAATGGTTTGTTTGTTTACTCTGATTCCTTACCCAGAAGTGAACCTTGATCTTTTATCAAGAATAGAAGACCAAACATTGAATGTACATTTTCTAACAGACTCAAATCTGGGGACCAACCTATCAAGCTTTCTTTCTTTTTTTTTTTTTCTATGAAGATCTCAAAAACAGTAATGTATGTTCAATAACAACCAAACTTTCTGCTGAAGCATATTGTGTCTGTGATACGTTATACGTGGAGAACACTAAGCTGAGGCTTTGCAGTGAGTGACTGCAATATGGAGGGCTTTACAAGTGACTTCTCAACCTACGCATTTGTTTATGAAATTCTCTTCTATCAGTATCAAAAAAACAATTTGTTAACATTGGATTCACCTTCAAAGCAACAAAACCCAAGGAAGATTTCCTGACTATTTCACCATGTTGCCAACTAATAACAAAGTAGCAAAAAATATTTTCTGGAGTACTGTTTTGTAATTCCCTTATCAGGGCAAGTTATTGAGGTGAATATTCTCTTTCTAGCAGCACTACCAAGCTATATTATAGCTGTACTCCCTAATGAAATTAACACATTTTTACGGACGTTCTTAAGCTAACATTGCCAGTTAAAATACTTATCCAGCTCCCACAGTCTTTGCTTGTAAGGAACAGGTAAACACCCTAAGGATTTTCTCCTTTCTTTGAATGATAGAAATCTAAGAAATCAGTTTGGATTATGATGAATGCTAACTATTAATAAAAAGATTGTCATAATCATAATTCATAGATAAGGAAAAAGAACTGTGTTAAAATCTGCTTAGAGGTGGTTTAGCTACTCTTTAATAAGCAACAGTTTTAACTTTATTTAGCTGCTATGCCTTGCAGCTATGAACTGTGACAAAAAAAAATTTCAAAGCAATACAGAGTGAAGAGTAAAACAGAGAAGATTTAATGAGATTGAACCAACAGAGTTTTTCTTTGTCTTTTTAGCAGCTTCTGGAAGAGGCAAGGGGATTACTGATATTTTTTCCTATATTGAAACAGTACAGTTCAGTGCACTTCATACCATCGTGGCACTTTTTTTTAATACAGAGAAGGGATTCAGGTTTGAATAGAGACTAAATAATTTTTGATAGGTATAGTTATGTAGAACTCATAAATCAGGCCCTAAACGCACATCATATTGGCTCTCTCTTTCATGACATATCTATCCTCAGGTGCCAAACTTTTGTAGATTTGTTTTATTATATTTAAGGATAGTATGAAGTGGTGAGTCATGTACTTCTGATCAAAGCTGAGTTGATGCAGCCTTATACAGAAGACAGCCTTATAGAAGGGAGCCTTGAAACAAGGCTGCTATTTTTCATTTTTTAACACCCTATATCTTATTTCTTCCAAGATTACAAACATCTTACAATCAAAAATCGTGCCCCATTTTTCTCTCCCATGTACCAAGTAACACATATTTGATGAGAAAAAATAAAAAAACAAAAGCGAAAAAAGATGAAAGCCCTTAGCAAGGAGAATTTTTTATTCCTTTTGGAAGGTAGTTTCCCCTTATATACTGCTGATTTGCTGTTCAACAGCACTAAAAAATATATGCCAGTGTTATCCAGTAGTAGTGCATGGACATGTGTGTTCTGCCAGGTACTGTCCCTTACTAGCTATTCCTATAGCCTGAACTAACATGTCATAAGTCAGCTCTGCTCTGGAAAGCAGTTAGATACAGCAAGACGTGACTGTAAATCCTTGTTACTTTTGTGTCATTCCTGCCTCTTTGCATGTCTGATTAACACAGACTCAGTTCTGTGAAGATTTATGGTTTCTAGAGTAGAGCTTGTTTTGCCCTCCTTCTTTATAGGACTAGGAAGTCTCATGATTTGCTAGCTACTTGTGTCTTTAGAGGAAAGCATCTTCTTTCACGGATTACAACCCGCAGTTTAAGAAGAGCTGTGTACAATCAGTATGTGTTACAAACATTCTCATTTAAAGACTCTTGCCCACTTGAAGGTTGTTCATGAAAGATCTATGTATTAACATGTTTCCCATCAGTCATATCAAAATAATATTATTTTGATTTATTCAGAGAGTAGATAATTAATATTCATTTCAAAGGGATTCTATTACTGTCAACTTTCTTATACTTTAAGTCATTAACCAATATTATTATTACATCATTCCCTTAAGAGCTGTGGGCTTCACTGCATAGAGAAATAATCAACGGTAGAAATAACAATTATACAGATAGACTTAAAAATATTATATTGAAAATGAATAAGAAGTGTGAAGCATAAACTATCAAATCACGATTCTGTATAAATACACCCCTTCTGCTCCTAAACTGTGATTCTGCACAATCCTTACTCTAGCTACTGCTGAGAGTTTCTTGACAATTTTTGTATATGCTGTCAATATTATACGTGTGTGCTCACGCATACACATGCAAGCCTCAATCTGACAGCTGAATACCTATTTTAAGAGAGTACCTAAGTTTTAAACATTTCTTGGGCATTTTCACGCACGGGAAATGCATGACTTTCACAAGTCATCCATCTTGTACCTCCATCAACCAGAACAAAAGTTTTAACTGCACGAGGAACTGAGAACTGGCCCTGCTAAGGTGGTTCTTCTCCGGGTGAGCAACTGTAGTCTTGGATGAAAGAGAGGTCAACCTTCACAGTAGGTAAAGAGGGCAGAATACAAGATAATCGCACAGGCTGATATGTGCTCATATTATCTTGCAAGATGCATTTGGATTGTCGTAGAGGGAAGAAAGATTTAAGGGAAAAGATAATAATTATGTAATGATTGTAGCAGTAAATCAAAAGACTGAGAATGAGTACAGAGAATTACAGGACTGGGAAGTTCCCTGAAAGAAACCAATGTGTTTGATACAGGAAAGAAGGAAATTATAAATGTAAACATTATAATTTCATTATGTTGTTTGTATGCTAGTCTCCTTCTTAGAACATTAAGTTATAAAGTTTGAGTTTTTCAGTTTCGAGTCTAACTAAAGAATGTGCAAGGCTGAAATGGATAGCTTGAAATTTCCTTCCAATTTAGTGCTGCTGCCAGAAAGGGAATTAAAGCAGTTGAAACTCTTGCCATTCTTGGCCACAGGGAACTCAGAAAATCACTTGTCTCTTGTGCTCAAGGCTCACCCCTGAAGATGGAAGGTATAACCATCTTTGGAAGCTGTACTTGTAAAATAAAGTGAACAATTCTAGCATGCCAACTGGGGAGAAGAGTTAGCAAAACTAAAAAAATGTATTTTTTTAATTGGCTCTGGAGAACAATTGCATGACTTTGAAGATGTGCTTCCTCATCCTTCTATCTAAACATTTGGTGCCTAGACATATGCAGATACCTTATACCGGAGATTCTTAGACCATTGTCCACCAAGCACTTGCTAATGTTTTATGGAAGCTTGGCTGATCACAAGGAGCTGGTTTCTTCAAAACAGAATTAAAATGCTAATTACAAGTTAACTGTTAAAATTTCTTAAAAAAAAAAAAAAGTTATCTTGCTTGGATTCAGCAGCTGTGTTTTAAAAATATGTATATTTTGTCATCAAAGTGGGAAAAGAAGAAATTCTAAGAGTGTAAATAGGATGGGCAATCCATGATTCAACCTGGATGATAGTGCAGTTCATCTAGGAAAATTTCTTTTAGAGAGAGACTTCAAGGCTAGACTGAAAGAGATCACAGCTGCAGATGTAAATTCTGTAGAAGAAAGGGGGCAACTTGGGCATTCTGATTAATACATCAATATTAGGTGAGAAGAAAGAAAAAAGACATAGACAGATACCAAACTAGAAATGTCAGTTCCTAAGGGAAAATAGAGCGCTATGCTCAGGATTAATAATGAGGCCACAAAGTTTTCTTCTTTTGGAGTCCCATATCAGAGCTGACCCAAAAAAGGACTTTGGTGCATAAAGTTAGGACTTCAGCAGAATTAAATATAGACATTCAAAGCTTAGTTATAAATCTTCCACTCAGCTGACACTTCACTTAGGCATCTAACATTACATCGTTGTGTAAACTCAGAACTGCCCTGACAGTGACGCATCTAAAGATCTGAGCATCTAACTCATGCTAAAGCCGATCAGGAATCCAGAAACAGAAGTTTCTACATTTAAAACCTTGTATATCCCATGAGTGAATACACGGAGCATACAGAACACAAACTGACAATCATAGTCCCTAGGAAATAGAGAAGAAACCATCCTTTGTTTTAAGACTATGGTTCTAGTTATACTGCTGTATTTTTGCATTTTTTCATGCAGAAAGTAAAAAAAACTAAATTTATGCCCTGCCATTGCCAGAGGTAATGGAAATCTTCCTCCTGGGCAGGAAAGTGCTCTAAAGATTATGTGTTGACAAACCTGCCGTTCATCTCAATACGGTAACTTCGCAACACAGAAATGCAGTCAAGAGTCCCAGATGAAAAGAGTACAATTATTCAGCACTCTGGTAGGAAATACATAGTATAGTAAGATATGATATATGAACATTTGATTAAAAAAAAAAAAAAAACACTTTAAAAGTTATTGGGAGCAGGGATGAGGTGAGTATTTTATCTCTAAAGAATTGGAGTTACCATTTCTTCTTTTCTTCTTGCTATATATTGGCAAAAAAAATAAAAATAAAAGTTTCTGAAAAGTGCTTTAATGATGAGAGGATGTGCTCATTCTTACCTCTGTATCTGTAATCACCTTGTCTTCCAACTGTAGTTCTGACCATTCTCCTTGAAATAGGAGAGGCCAAGTCTTTTTGGGCTGATGGAGGAACTACCTTGTTTCTGAATTCTTTTCTGAGACCTCTGCTAAACTAGTGTATATAAAAAAGGAACCTACTTCCTTTTCCTCCAGCCACCTTTTGCAAAGGTAACTAGACTTTGAAACAAGAATTGTAGCCATCTGCAGGAACAAGTCCAAGGCTTTGTATTTTCTATATATTTCATTTCCATAGTGGCTTGAGCAGACTAACATCAGACATCCTTTTCCTTATTGCATTGCCTTCCTTCTTCTCACACACTTCACAGTAATATTCTGGCCTCCAAATCAGAGGTAGATAGTAAGTTAGATATTGCACTCCATAACCGTAAAGAGCTGAAGTCCTTTACTGGCACTGGCCCTCAACCTATTGAGCTCAATGAAATACTTCCAGATTTATGTCCATATAAAGAAAATCTAAGTCTGACAGTGGCCAAGCTTGTCATGATTTTGTCTACTTGATTCAGCAGGGAATGACAGAAAACAAGAGGTCTCTTCCATTTTCTTTGAAGTCAAACAATGCATGCATTTTATTAGGTTCATTGTTGAAGCAAATTTCTAGGCTTGTTGGATAGTACCTTCCTGTCATTCTTCTGTATCCATGCTACTCTAGAAGATATTCCAATTGGAAAAATAGTACTTTGACTGAATGTGTCCAGGAATGTGAGATAATATATCCAAAAATAAGCTGCAAGTCACAGTCCTCCTACAGTTTCACAAATCTCATAAGAGGAAGTCAATGCTCTCCATGAGCAAGGAAATCATTCATCTGCTATCCATCTCCGTGTGTACTTCACGTATTAAAGACTTTAGTTGAAATATCTGAATTCTCTCTCTCTCTCTCTTTTTTTTTTTTTTTTTTTTTTTTTTTGCTATATTTTAGTATTATTCCCTCTGTTCAAATCTCCAAAATTATCACTTACATTTTATGCTGTGAAAAGAAAAAAGACACAGGTCAGTGAAGCATAAAGGTAAGTAAAAAAAAATTCATCTAGATGATGAATTGGTATATGTTGCTGGTTTTGTCTCATCTGAATAACGACAGTACAAACACTTAAACAATAATCACTAAGTCATTCTGATCTGCCAAATGGGAACAAATATACTATGTATATTATATGTACTAATAGGATTATATGGCAGCTGCTGGTGGTATTTGTAATTAGAAATCTATATAGATTATAGATGTTTTAGAGAGACGGTGCCAATTCTAAAAGATTTGTGTGGGCTACAAGTGCTTGTAATTATTTTTTTTAATTTGCTAATAATTTATGAAAAAAATGGTTTCAAACATTCTGTGAGTGTTTGTTCTTTTTTATGTTGTTGCTGCTTATACTATTAAAACAATAGAGAATGTAAAGTTATTATTTTGATGTGAACTCAAAATGATTTTTCATAAAATTTAACATTTTTATCAGCTTTCATTTTGCTTTCTACCTGTACAAATGTAATTTATTTTAGCATTGAAAAATACATTTGCTTGTTTCTCGAATGTCTACATCATGTTATAGTTGGTGTTTATGTAGAGCCAGGTACTTTTTGAACAGTATTAAAAAAAAATCTGTGATATGACCTAAATCTTGGTTATTATTTTTTTCTATGTAATATTTATAGCCATATTTCCAATACACTTTTCAACAGATGAGGTGCACCTGGACTCAAATCCCTGAATAACAATCTCTTTCTTTGCAGTTTTAAAAGATTAACTCTACATCCATAAACAATAGTTATATAACGCTCAAGTATAGTTTGGTATTTTCCCTTTAAAATTGAACACAATTTCATTGATGACTTATTCCTGGATTTTCATATCAGGAGGAAACAGTATAATAATCTAGTCTAAAATAACACAAACCAAAATTATTCACCTAAAAAAAATCTATACTTAAATTTTATTTTATCATTGTCCTAGAAAAAAAACAATATTCCTTCTGTTGAGGAATCGCATCTAGTCTCCACTTACAAACAGACTGTCACAGAAAATGTTAATATGCTAGAAATTATCAAATGTTCATAACTGAGTTTCTGGTGTTCTGACATTCTCATCACTCGCAACCTAAGCTTTATCTAAAGCTTGTTATCTACTGTCTATTTTCTAGCCATGTATTTTGTCTGCGTATTTACTTGCTAAATAAAGAAAACCCTTTCTATTTAGAAATTCTCTCCATTCCATTCCTTCCTATTCCAAAATTCAGTTCGTAATTGGATTGGTATAAATCTGGAATAACAGCAGTGCATGCAGTGAAGCAGTGAAATTCGAACCGAAGCCCTTTCGATCAAAGACTATCACACAGACTACTTTCCAAACACATCTCAAGCCAGTCTGCTGGATGTTTTTATCTGATGTTTAAGAATAAGAGGGAAGAACTTCATGATGAGATGGGTAGTAAAGTACCCATTTCCAGCTAAAATAAATTAATTTTCTGTCTTTGGAGCACCTGAAAGTCCAAAGTAAATAATTTCAATGCAGAATTTCATTGTGGTTGCATTAGCGAAACACATTGCATAAGGTTAAAAATGTTGCACTTTGGAAACAAATATTTTGAAAAAAAAAAAAAAAACACAATCACTTGTTTCATTGAAATGTGTCATTTCATAATAATATTAAAAAAAAAATCAATCAGTTCCACTGGATATAAGTTTCACTGATAAACATTGTCTAATCTTTCTCTCATGTGTTAGGAGGGTTGCTCTCAAAAAATAAACTTCAGACTTGAAGACTTGAACTTGAAAGACTTCAGAGTTGTGCCTGTTTGGTTGGGCACTGGGCAGGTTTGAGTGCATTTGGAAAAAAAAAATGTGCGTGTGTGTGTGTGTGTGTGTGTGTGTGTGTGTGTGTGTGCGCGCGTGCTGTCTTATATACACTACAACCTGAAGCTTGGCCCTAAAGAGAACTTGTCACTGACCAGCCTCCAGCTGAGACACTACTCACAGTGCTCTGGAGCTTGAATTATGAATGCACTTAAATATACGTGTGAAAAACTAGGATATCGGTAGAGTCTCACTTGAGGAATTAGACCTAGATTTAATTAACTATATATATATCACCGTTGACCAATCTGGAGAGGCAGATGGAAAGATGCTGTGGACTCCTTAGATGGCCAAGCACAGATTAAGTTTCTTCAAAACATTCCAAGGTTTCAGAAAAGGCAGGTTCTCATGTCCACTGGCTTTACTGCAGGATAGAAAACTAGGCACAAAAAAAATGTCCTATTAAAAATACGTTAGACCTCAGGGACCACATCCTGAAATAAAAGGACAGAATGATCCTTTTCCCCTCTCTATCCATCTGAAATATATACTCTATGGCAGAAAATAGACTCATATACTCTATGGCAGAAAATATATATGCCTATAAACCAACAGTCAACTAACTCACAAAACATTCTTGGATGGGCTTTGTCAGTGCAGAAGTCTGCATAAGAGCTGGTCATTCTAAGCTGTCTTTGCAATTTTTTAGGGCATGGGCCACTCCATCCTAAAATAGGAAATCAGAGGAGTCAAGAGATAAAGGCTCCCAGTTTCTCTAGAGTCTCATCTAGAAACTGCCTTACCTAGAATAAGCCGCTGCAACTCTATTTTGCACATATAATTGACTAATGACACATTGCACATTGACTTCTGAACACTACAGATAAACCAAAGGTGCCAATGACAAGGCAATATATGAAGAGGAGATGTTCTGTAGCTACGGAGAAAGAATAAAAGTAGAATATAGAATGTTGAAATAAATTGTCTGAGAAAACATAAGGAAAAGGATACCAAAAGGAAAATTCCAAGATTATATTAGATGAAGAGCTTGATGAGATATTAGTTGGCAAAAAGAGTAGTTCTGAGACTATGAACTCAGGAAAAAAATGAAAAAGCCTCCACAATTCTGGAGACTCACCTATAGAAAGACTGATCAATAGAACTAAAGACCGTGTTGCCGTAAGGAGCGTTAAAGAGCTGGAAAAAAAACCTATAGTGACCTTTATAAGACTGATTTCCATGGCAATGTCACACCAAGATCATGCGAAGATCTATGAACTCTGTGACACCTGTATTTCCTTCCAGATTAACTTGTTCAATTTCGCCTTGTGATTTTTTTTCTTGTCATGTTTTTCCCATAAAGACACTGGAGACTTAACAAATTACTAAATAAATATCTGGCATCAAGATAATGCAGCAAAGTTGAAAATATAAACACTTGCCACATCCTTCTTTCGGAAGATAAGACTAGCAAGAATCACCCATATATAAATACCAAATATCAGAAAGTATTGAGCCAAACATCAGGCTTCACCAAGCTCCATCTTAAAGCAGTATAATAGAGTGCCTTGGCTTGTGCCACTTACAGTTAATTCCAGCAGCCTTCCAAATGGTCCCAAAGGTTGGAATTCTGACTTCATTGGGTTACAGTATATTGAGCCTCATGGTTAAACGGCTGTTCTAATAACCAGCCACATCTGTTCAGACTAGGGGAAAGCACAGCCCAGTTTTAACCATATACGTGTGACTCCAATGAACGCAAATCCCACAGCTGTAGGAGAGAATCCACTGCAGAAGTCAGGTCTGCTGCAAATTCCTACAGAAATAAAGAGGAGTCATGACAACTCAAATATAAATGGAGCACATCCTTTTCATGCACTGTGCAGCAAGAATTTGTTTATCTGAGGCTGAATGTAAAAGGAAAGGGAAGACAGCATATAGGACCGTACAGGAAAGGACAACTCTGCTGTGATGGATTACATGAAAAAGAAGGAAACTTTTTGCTGTTTTATTCTTCAGTTATCTGTTGATAATAGTTCATGAGGTGGTGATTTTCTTATTCCTTCATTATCCTTTGACTACCTCAAGCAGACAGCAAATTCACTGCATGATAACTGACAGAGTGGATTTGATCATCTGATCCTACATTGATGGCAGTTGTCTTCAAAGCAGATGGGAAGATATAAGCCATGAGTCAACACATGCTGGGGGTGGGGATATGCAGTCAGCTAAAGCAAGTAAAACACCACGTATGTTTTAGCAAACAACATACAAAAAATGAGAACCAGATTACAGAAACATCAGTATTGACTAATTTCACTGAAACTCCTGGTGATGAGTGAGAATTAGACTTGTGATTGTGTGCCAAATTTGAATCTGAGTTTGTTTAAAGTGAGTGAAAGCATTCCACTGGTTGTGCTCTGTTCTTCACAGAAAACATCCCTGGAAGAAGTTTGTCAGAGAACTTGAAGCTTTTTTTTAGTTGGTATTTGTTTTCCCAACTTTGATCATTTCGAGCATTCATTTCCTGGCATCTTTTTGAGTTTAAATTTTCCTCAAAATGTGATTTACAGAAATAGTGCCTCTGAATTCCACCAGAAATCTCAGAATAAAACCTGTTGCTTTTGTCACTGGAATCTGTTCTCAGAAAATTGTAATTAGTACTGTGTGTACTGGTTATTTTTAACTGAAACTAAAATCCGGAAAAACAAATCCCATTTCCAATAAGTGACAGTTCAGCCCTGGAGTAGCTTGCCCTATGAGTAAGCCTGAGGTTTACTGTTAACCCCAGGTATTGGAGGAGCTGATAGCAGCACTTACACATCAGCATTCCTGTTAAATATGAACAGGGGAGAGGTCGCAAAGTTTGTAGATTAAGAGAAATACAGTTCCCTCTTTATATAAAGACTGAAACAAATACATCCCTGTTCCTCTTTAAATGAGCCAAATGAAAATGTTAGCAACACATTTTCTTCAACAAAGAGCTTCCACAAGTATCTTAAGTTGCCTGTGAATCTGGAATCATGTATCTAGAAAATATACAGCAAACCCAACATAATGCATACTTTTTTGACTAGAAAAGGATAGGAATGTTTTCCAAAGGGCTCTGATTAATCATAATTAAGACTCTCTTTCAGAAGACCAGCTTATGTATAGCGTTGTATCTTCTCCTGAACAATTCCTTCCTGTTACCAGCAAAGTTGGCCTTTTCCAGTACCACACGGCGCAGAGCACAGATTCTCATTCTTTGTACTATCATGAGTCTGAGTGAAATCAGTTAGGTTAGCCTAAGCTCTAAAGCCTACAGCTGCCTTGTCCCAGTTATCTTCACCTGTGTAAACGTCCTATAACAACCACAGAGAATGTATCCTTTTAGGCAGAAATTCAAGATCTTTCTCACTTTGACTGGATCTCTAACACCTAGCTAACCTCTTGGCTGACTGGGCCTGAAGTATCACACTTTTCCAGCCATACCAAGTTTTGTTAGAGCATTCAGATGTAAATACTGGTAACTAAACAGCATTTCACCTGAAGATTTGGGAAATATATACCCATAGTTCAAAGGACTCCAGAGTCTGCACTAAACTGGATAACTGGCTAATACCTACTTGTTCACATGCCTCTGGAGCAGCTCAATTTGTTTTCTATCAATGACAATTACAGATGGCGTTCATCTCATCTAACTCTTGATCAGCCAATACAGTTAAAAGAGGAAGATAGATGCTTCAGAGCATTTGTTCACCTGACTTTCTTCATATGGCTCTGTCAGATCTTGAAAGCAGGCATTTATTCCCTTCTAAAGGGGAACTCAGGTGATAATTTTAGGTGCAGATGTCAATCAACTCTGTTATTTCTAAAGTTAGGTGACATTAGCCCTACTCATATCAAAAAGCAGATTAGAACACCTCTCATCTTCAGGTGTGCCTCTTTAAAGCATTTTATACCTTAAAATAAGAGTACTGAAGGTATTACATTCTGAGTGACCCTGGAAGAAGCACAGACTGCTGGCAAGGCTTCCATCCAACTTCTGAATATGTTTTTTTTGCTTCTGTTACCTTTTGCCATAGAACCAATAGGCAGATGACAGTTCCCAAAGGCTGTCAGCATTAGTCAGTTCAGCAGTACAAGATCATGTCCACATTCACAGCAATGTGATCAGCTATACTTCTAAATTGTTTTCAGGCCCTGCTTGTCAGCACTCTTCCTAATAAAACCCCAGCTGTTCTTTGGGCTTAGCACCAGCTGGGGAGCAATCCCAGCTGATGTAGGCAAGGTTTCATGCATGGTCTCAGCAGACTTTATACTTTTGCACATAAAATTGTGAAAGTAAACTTCTTTGCCTTCATGCTTCTAGCATTCACAAGCCACAAATAGCACCAGACTACAAAAAAAAAAAAAAAAAAAAAAAAATCAAGAGGATGCAAAGAGACTTTTTCACTACTTTCTCTGTAGTGAAATAACAAGGAAAAGAGGACATCTGGGGTCCCCTTGAAGCTGGCAGGAGGCTCTAGTTGGGGTTTGTCTTCCAGGAACTTTCCTAGAATTGGGAACATTCAGCTTCATGGAGATCCCTGCTTGCCACTTGTAATAAGTCAGCATAGATGACAGATGTTGCAGATGTATGTCCAGCATTGCCATGAGATACATAAATCTAAGTCTGATTCTTAGAAAGTCCTCACACATGGTTAAAATCTTTCTGAATTTAAGAAATTTCAAGCCTCGCTCATGTTGTGTCTTGCTGGGGAGAGAAGAAAAGCTCCAAATCAATATTCAGCCCCAGCCTTATGGAGTTCCTGCTGCAGATAGCTGGATAGCAAATCTCAGTCATTGAGTTAGGTCTCATACTCCTCAGTGAGGACAGTGGTTTCAGAGGAGCTAGCCGGCAGTGGAAGGGTATTTAATGGAGTTAAACACACACCATTAACGCCTAATGCCCACTAATTAGTTAAAAAACATGTACTACACATAGATCCAGTAAGGTGTTTAGTACACAACTGGTCAAGGTGTCATTTCACGCAGTTCTCAGCAGATGTCAAGGGCTGCTTTTTCTCACATTCACCTTTCTGAAAATGTATTTTTTGCAAGCAATAGAACTGACTTTTTCTATTTTTTTTTTTACATAAGTTAACAGTATAAATATTCTAACTGCTCATTGCCTTTGTTTTTTTGTTTCTCTTAATAGCTTCCTTCCAGAGCAGATCTGTGCCTCTGTCACTGCATTTCTGCAGTATGTCAGCTCACATTGCACTGCACCTGACAGCTGAAGCATGTTACCTACACAAGAAAATAAGGCTGTGTTTTTTTTTATTTTCCTCCACCCACACACCAAAACAAAAGTCACAGCATAGGTCAAATATAATTACAGTTTGTATGACATGGCTTCATACTTGAAATATTTCTGTTTTTCAGGTGTCACCTTAAGTTTGGCTGACAATAAGAGAATTTCTGATATTCAAAGCCACTGTGATACTATCTGTACTCACTGTGCTTGACATTTGCAGAGATTGATAGTATACTTACTTTGCTGAATGATTTCCATAATAAATTTTCTTATATAAGTGAAGCTAAGCCAAAAAGTGGATACCTTATCAAAAAGTTCTAAACAGTTCAAAAAGAACCTTTATTTAATCATTTTAGTAGTATCTTAGTATGTACGCACTTATTATTTTAGCATTTTTATGGTACTAAAAATATATATTTCAGTCATGGCAATATAAAGGGTTTAGTTCATTTATTTGAGAGAGGTCCTGACTATCGGCCTGGATGCACAGTAACAGTTAGTTACATTCAAATTCCCATCTGAGCTCTTGCTTAACTAGAGTAACTGGAAGAAAAAAAAAAAAAAAAAAGCCTGCAAGGAAAAACATCTTTGCAAATCTCCTTCTGAGTGCTTTATTTCCAAATGGGGTTATTTAAGCACTATTTTTCTTCTGCCTAGCACAGCCCTACTTCCCAATGTCAGAAATCCCTTTGGTGGAGTGAGAAAGGAGTGGGCTTGTCAGCTCTGGATTTTACTGTCTTGTCACATCAGAGATAATCCTATTATTTCTTCCTTGAACTTTCTTCCTAAGGATGAAAACGAAAAGCCATAAACCAACAGATAGAAAAATGAAAAAAAGCCTGCAACACAAAGTGGAGTAGAAAAAGCTGTAAATATGAGGAAATTTTGAGATGATTCACTTAATTCCAGCTTGCTCAGTTCTTTTTCATGCCTCATTACTTGCTCAGCTGATCCTCAATTTCAGCCAGTCCTCTCTGTCTTGAAATCAAAACTCTGATGAGACACTGTAACCCTAAGAGATTTCCCTCAAATCTTCTGTGATTTCTACAGGAGAACGACGACTTTATTTCATTCATCCTAAATTCTATACAATGCCCTTAAAGTACCTTCCCTTCTCTCACCCCAATAAAGCAGTAATACTCTGATTCTACTTTTAAGTTGCTTGGAGCCAGAAAACAATTATTAGCAAATTTCCCATTATAGAATTGCTTTTACCAGAATGTGTTTCTGGAGCTCACCATTTAAAGTTAGCAGAAAATACAGCTGGTATCCTAAAAATAAAAATAAAATAAAAGATTTCTCTTATGATCAGCAGCTCTCTCTCTCCCTCTTTTATTTCTTTTCATCCACTCTGTCCCACACATACTTGTTATGCTAGCCTTCTTTGTCTACTCTGGAAATATTACACTTTGTTATGTAGAAAATAAGCTTGAGTTTGAATTTTTTCCATGTGCATTGGAAATACCATTAGGATCCTTTATTGACCAAATACATTCGTCGTACCAGGAAAGTATATATGTGTAATTTCAACCTAGCAGAGCTACTGTTTACCTATAACTTTGTTCATTTTTTCCTCTCATCAATCATGTCTCCCAATGCTGAACAGAATAAATCTAACCTTTAAAAACTTCATGCCTTGGTCTTCATTTATATCGTGTTCAAAATTATCTGGAATTATACACCTAAGAAGACATCTACTCTTTAGTCTCTACTAAGTATCAGATGGTTTTCAGATTGAATTAGAAATATTCCTGCATAACAGCATGCTGTTCCTCTCATTTTTTTTTTCAACATTTGTGAAGTTATTATTGGCAGACACGGACTTCGCTGTAGATTGGTGCCTCTTTTCAAATTGCATTAGCCATACCGAGTTAATGGACTGCGTTTCAGCAGAGCGGGTGGGAGGCAAAACACACAAAGTTATTTAGCATTCAGGGAGCCTTTTCTTTCTTTCTTTCTTGTCTAAAAATGTTACTTAAGCTTTTGCAGTTATCAACTAGCAAGCAGCTCTGGAACCTGTTTCGCTTGCCAAAATAAAATGGAATAAAATGAGGCAAATAAAGAAAAAAAAATTTCTCCCACCAAAGAACTACAGATCCGGACCTGTTCAAGTGATACTCTTTGCTTTCATTAAGGATGCTTATTAGAGACACTGGGTCAGGTTTGTAGCTAGGGTAAGCAGCATAAAGCACTACTGAATTCACCAAAACTGTATTGATTCACACTCGCTGGGTAATCGAGGAGGAAGTGAGCTCAGGTTTGCTAACAGTCCTACTAAGCAGCAGCTTGGCTTTTGTTTTCTTATAAGTCTTAAAAGACACTAGGCTCTAAATAGGAAAGTCAGGAGGAGGAATAGAAAGCTCACAGCAGGGATGTGCCCACTGTCACAAGGCAGGAGAGTCCTGGGGAAAGCATGGAGGCCCCACGCACTCATGGAACTGAAGCACTTTTGTATATAAGAAAGCTTTAAACCATCCAGCCTGGGGACTGGTAGCAGGTTGGCAGAGCTGCCACAGAACTCACTGCAGGCTGCACGACCCATGGAGACCCTAGTAAACATTTAAACATCGGTCCATGCCAAGTTTCTTGTCACCACATCTAGTCTGGGTCTATAAATGACCTGTTATTCAGGGTCAGTACCAGAAGTTGAAGGCAGGCGACTTAGGATTTCAGCCATTTAAAGTTATTCAGGGTCTATGTCCCCTTGACAGGAACAAAACCTGATGTATGAGTAGCTTTAAAAATTGATTTGTGCGAGCTTTGAAATTTTCTCTCTCTCCTACCTCCCCACAAGTTCATCTGAAGGAGACTGTCCCTCCCTTAGCAAAGCAAGATATCTGAATACTAAGACTGAGCTCCTCTCCTAATCAGAACAGCAAATACTACGTCAAGAAGCAGGCTGCTCTCTCACGTGCGACATTTTCACTCCTAAATACAGTAATCCATAAAGCCTGTATCATACGAACAACCCAAGATTTTTCTGCTGAGGGTTTCTCCATGCCACTTCTTTTCCCTGGAACAACAGCAGTGCATAATTTCATCCATGACAACCTGTTATCTCACATCTTTCTACCTCCATCTGCTGTTTTGCATGTGCACTATCACCTTCACCTTCAAAGCCTGAAAAATGTGATTGTGTTTTGACAAATAACACAGGTAGATCCCAATCTCTTGCAGTAATGGCTATTAAAACAGGATAGGCAACACTGGTATAGGCTTGTTGTAAGAGTCCTCATGAGTCCCTCTAGAAACTCAATAATATGCCCTTAGATTTTTTTTTTTTGATTTCGAACAAATGCAAAGATGAATGAAAAAGGACCAAGTAGGAGGAAAAAAATCACTTGTTATGATTAAGCTCTGATTTTATCATAGCAGCCCTAAGATATCTGAGTCTGAATAAACTGTCTAGTTCTGCAGACTTTTTCCACATTTCTAATTTGTTGAATTCCATACTTTGTATTGAAATTTCACATCATGGTCAAGCGCCAAATCATACTAGTGGAAAAGTTATCTAACTGATGCAAGAACAGCATGAACACGCAGCTACACTGTTCAGGAAATGAGATTTACAAAGATGCAAGGACATATTATTAAGATGAAAGTGTGGGCACAGCAAATAGCAAAGAAAATGTCAAACAAATGTTAAACAGAGAAGGAGAACCTGTCCTACATGGTGGCAACAGAAATGCTGGCATGGGACCCAGTGTGCTTAATTAACATTCTTAATAAGCAGCTTTGAAACTAGTTACCTGTGACTCCAATAGAGTCAGCTTTGAAGGTCTCCAGAAACAGAGAGGTCCCCATAACATGGGTGTCTAAATTAAGGCAAAAAAAAGGTTCCCTTCCTGGAGGCTTTTAAAAGCTCTTGACTTCTTCCAAGACTTATACAGGAATGTAGAGGCTTCATTAAGAAACCTACTATATAGACACAAACTAGGTGCTTGACAGCACCCATGGTAGTTACAGAGCAAGTTCTTAAGCTAAAAGTAAAAAAAAAAAAGTCATAAATGACAGAAATTGTCTCAGAAGAACTGTCTGAAAAGATATCTGAACAACACTGGTTGTGCATTTTGTTTAGATAAGCTGAGAAAAATGTATTTACCAAAACATTCTGAAATTCACAAAAATAAGCTGGAAAAGATGTTGCACAATTGTCTTGGGCTTAATCTTACTGAACATGACAGACCAGATGTTCAAGGCCACTCAAGTCTCAATACTGTAACGCAGACTCATTGTTCTTTTGCAGGTGCTTCATAGTGGAATTTTATCTCTGTTCACAGAACCTGCCTGCCTGGAAAGCATTCATTTCTAAAGAGTGACATGAGCAGTGGTGGAAACAGTTCCAGAACATGAAAAATGTACCTGTTTTTTTGGTTAGAAATTTGGCAGAGAAACTTTGACAAATGTTAACAATCTAGATGAAGAAGCCACTACCCCAGTTTTCTGTTCTGCTCCTCTGCTGGAGGTCTTGTCTCTGCTTTAGCAGAACATGTTCCCATTCCTCAGGCACCATCTTTCAGTGACAAGTCAGCCTGAGATGCTAAGTAGCAACATCTTTCTCAGTAGTCACATGATAGAAAGGCTGATCTGAAGCTGTCTGTTTCCACAGCAGGATCTTCTGTATTCTTATGGATATCGTTTGGAAAAGAACATGGGCAGAGTTTTATCTTTATTACAGAATATGTATTGTCCTTGAGTGGGATTTACTTCATGTAAGTTTAGACACTGTAAAACATAAGCGTGCAAAATAAATGAAATCAAGCTGTTCCTTAGGAAGCCTTTTCTCTCTGTTGACTATAAAAGTAGCCCAGTGTGACTATCTTAGTTGGAGACATTTACGATGTAGTAGATAATGGGAGCCCCATTTCCCCATGGAGCATCAGAAAGTATGCAGCCATTTCAGTAGTCTGTTCTTTCCCCAAGAAGAATACATATTCTTACCATTTATAATAAAACAGAATCAGAACACATACAGTGACAAATGCTTTCATCAATTTTGCCAGATGGGTGATGGTTAGAAAACAAGCAAGTCCAGTTCTTGAAAAAAAATGAAATGTACTCCATGTTCACATCATTGCACTGTCAGTTTATTCTATGCAAACCAAGTACTTGGTCATAACTGCTCTAAGTATCTTGAGCCTACATCAGAAAATATTTTGCCAAAGTGCTTGTGTTTGATAGAAAACCATTTTGATGACTTCTTCAGTATATATTTTAATATGAATGGTTTAAAATTTACTGAATTCTTTCATTGCTAACTGCTTGAGAAGTCTGTTTATTCCTGCTAACCCTGAAGGCTATGAAAGGTCATTTTCTTCTTACTATGAGAAGTATAGCATCAAGGAATCACAAAATCATTATATGAATTGTATTATTTCATAATCAAGAAAAAGTTTGCTACAAAGCTTTTTTGTTGTTGTTCTAACATCTAAGTAACCAATCCAGTAACAGACTAGTTATGATCAATTTTTAGCTGTGTATGTTGATATTGATAATGATGGTAAAAAAGTTAATTGCTTTAAAATGGCACCTGTATGTGTGCTGTATGCAGTTCCAACGGTTATCTTAAAAAGCAATACTAGCTGAGGCTCAAGCCACCTAGAAGGCTCAATTGTTGAATCATCTTCATGTTTTCTTTAAATTTCCTTATGTCATGACACTAGTATTTTAATATCACAGAGAAAACTGGTTTTGCCCAATAAGCAAGGAAATATTTATTACAGATTGTTGACTTGTTGTTTCGTCATGCCATTAAACACAAAGAAATTCTTCATCCCAGCTACTAGGCAACCAATAATTTTCACAACAGTCATTTAAATTATTCACAGAAAGGGAGAAAGCTAGTGAGGAGAAATGTTAGATGGCTGTTTATTTAATGCTTAGCTTTCCTTTGAAGAGATATGAAGTAATTAAAAAAAATAAACAGAAATTTGTGGTTGTCTATTGCATTATATATGTTGCCATAAAGCAATTCATGGGTGTCAGAAAAGTTATGAATGTAACTCCTTCAGAATTTAAATGCAGGGAAGATAGACAGGGAGTATGTTCTCCTGGATTAAATATGCTTCATTAAGAATATAAATTAATCAATAGCAAGAAATACTAGAGACAGATTAAGAGCAACAGAATACTGCGGAAAAAGCAGCAATTTGGAAAGCAGACCAGCTGGATGTTTTAGAAAAGACATTTTAGAGTAGTTTCCTTGTTAAAAGTCATGCAAAAGCACTTGACCATGACAGGACCAACTAAACAAGCACTGGCCCATCATGGAGATTTGTATATTAATAAAATTCACTTTACTGAGGAGATCAACAGTAAGTGACAAGATGATATCAAAATTCTAAATATTTCTAATAATTCTATATATTATTAAAAATAAAAAATAGTAAAAATATGTATCTACCTCCATTATAGATCATTAAAAAATATTAAATGTTTGTAAAACACACTGAAGCTGAAAACTCTTATATAAGAGCACTAAATATATTATTGCCAAAAATAAGTATGACTTCTTTTATGTATATCACATTGTAGAAATTAAGGACAACATGTCTGGATTGTAACTGTATGGAAATATGACCATTATTTTATTAGTCTGTCACTATTACAGTCAACCTAACTCAGAATATAACATTTTAAGAGCATTTAAGCTTATTTGATTTTGTGATCTAGCATTTTGCATGTTACAAGCAATATCAGTTTTCTCACATTTTCTAATATTGAGGCCAGGGAGTCTTTTGAAAAAAATTTATCACCTTTGTTCAAAAAAAACAAAAATCATGGTCTTGATTCAGTTTAGCCATATACCACTCTCGTAGAGAATTAGCTCCTCTCTATTGCACATTCAAAGATAATTTAACTCAGCCTTGGCACTGATGTCTAAGAGCATGGAGAAGAATCATACTTTGGAAGTGTCTATTTCTCTCCTTCAGAAAGAACCTAAACAGATGGCATGTATGGGATGCCTGGCTTTTAGATGTGTAAAGGAAAATGAGATGCTTAACTTAAATCCCACCTTTTGAGATTGACTGATGAAAGGCAGAGCAATAAAAACTTCAAAGCGCTACCAAACATTTGGAAAAATGTAAAGGATAGGTAATAGCCAATGACCTTGTTCCCAAGACTATATTATCTACCATGTTCTTCAGCCTGAAAGGAGATTTTTTTTTCAATCTTTTGCTATATAAAATTATGACAGTTATGCTTTTTTACTGATCCTTAGTGGAAACAAGGAAAAGGCTCATATTTATTGAAATGACACAAAATGTGAAATGGCTAGTAATAAATCCAAGCATGTCCTTGTTCATATCTCTGTCTTCTTTTTTCTTTAGAAGATTTATTAAAAGATATCTATTATAATGTTGGGTAAGCTAAGTCTCTCAGTGTTGCTCAAAGAAGTGAGATGGCCCAAAGGATTATCAGTGACATTGCCAGTAACAACTTATTTACTGCCAAAAATTTTCTTTACTGCCAAAAAATGCTGAGCTCAAGCTAATGACCAAACTAATGTATCACCCACTACACTAGTATGTATGACCAAACTAATGTATCACTACTAACTAGTAGTTTCAGTGGTTCTTCTAATCTTTTTCTCACAAAATCCTGCTTGTCATGAACACAGAAGCAGCAGTAAGTAGCTTAAAAGGTCTCATAATCACTGTCAGTAAAAAAAAACTATATTCCAGTTTTGAGACCTGGGCCACAGAGGTGCTTAAGAACGGTACTACCAGGACTCTCCTGAGCGCCTCTTCTCCCACCCTTGTCTCACACAGGAATAGGACAGCAGGCGAGAATCCTGCCAACCCATACATACTTGATTCCTTCTCCAATCTCTTCCTCTCCCTCTCTGTGTGAAGACAATGCACAATATCAGGACCTTTCATAAAAGGCAGCAGAGATACATGAGAGTAGAAGTTTACATGTTGTCTGGGCAGTACCTTGCTCCTTAAATAATTGTTCCCAAGCTTGTATGGGAAAAGGCTAGATCCTAGAAGCTATGCTGGATGCCACGGATGAAAATCTAAAGGATGAAAGATGGGCTTGAAAGCTTAGGAAAGTGGGCTTTAATCTGAATTGTGCCATTGATTTGATGTACTGAAGTAAGCAAGACTCACATATTCTAGCTTTCCAAAAGTGATGATTGTTCTTGGCTTTCTCTATGCTTTCTCTGAAAGAGAAGAGCCTTTCCCTTTTTAACACCATTCTTGTTGTGTCAAGAATAAGAAGACTTTTCTAATGACTGAATGTTGATGAAACAACTCAGTGGCTTGGAGCAAGGATGTGTCTGCACTCCCTGTCTTTGACAACTAGCTTCTCCTAGGAACACTGACTCCCTCTGGTCCTGCCCTCTAGGATCCCCCCTGAATCTCCTATAGACTCACAGAAAGACTAGAACAAAGTATGTGTTATTCCTGTTAGGGAACCAGTACAGAGCAAGCCTGGAGCAAACGGAGGCAGATTTCATTACAAGCTTTCTTTGATCTGCAGAGTTTTTAAGGCCTTGCATGATACAAATTGTAGTCATGCTTGCTTGCCCCTCTAATCATTCTCTTCCTCAGTTTAAGGATATGCTCTTTAGAATACTTAATGCTGCTTTTCTTGTCTTTCTCTGCCCCTCTCTCAGATCTTTTTTGCTGGTGGGAAAAGATAAGACTTGGGCTGCAACATATTCTGAAGATTTATGTGTTCTAAGTAGTCAGTTATATACGTAATCAAATGCCTAAACAAACTTTATAGCAATTACTGCCTCTTGAATTGATAATGAATCAGAGCTGCTGACCTTCCCTCAGAAGATTTTTGAAGTCATTGCACTCTGCCAACAAATGTTTTCCCTGTCAAAGTGATGAAAGCAGGAAAATGTATGCTAGACATGTATTAGATGAATCTGGTATGTCTTCATCACAGAAGCCTTCCATTTCTGCAACAGCATCATTTCTGGAACACATGAACAAGTTGATGAACTCTTCTGAATCAGTTATTTATTATTTTCACCTACCAAGGTTTTGTACTAATGGACTTCTCAAAAAAGGAGAACTAAAGTGGATATATCTGATGAGTCAACATTTATCATAAGCAATATCTACACATTTGAAAATATGATAGGCTAAGTAATATGGGTAGTACCACACACTGTGTTCATAAAATGGACATGATTTTTGTAAAGAAAATATGCTTATTTGCAGAGGTGCAGCAACTGAGTATTACTTTCAAGCCATGTGCAAACCTTCTGATGACCTTTAGAATTTATATCTGTCCCAAATTCATAGAGATTCTGATCTTTCCTCTGCTAACAGTTTAGTTGATTTGTTAGTAGTTCAAGCACCAGCTGAACTGTTAAGGGTCACTAATGTACCCCCACAAAGCGACTTGCCTGTTACTGTGATCTCTAATCCTTACTAGGATTCATAGCCCTTCAGGTACACTGTTGGTCTTGCTTATATGAATCTTTCCTCCCAACACATTTGTTGACATAAGTGGCAGGAATAACTCCTGCTGAAGTATGAGTCATTTAGCCAATGCTCTCTATTTTGAGAAAGCCAAAAATCTAGCTTGAAAAAGAAATATCTGTCCTCAGCTTTGTCTCCACCCTTGCCTGAATTTGCTTTTCCTTCATCTGCTGTGCATCCCCCAATATTTGGATAGCTGCTCTCATTTGAATTTTTTATTTGAGGTCATCTCCAGCGTGCATGGCCTCCTACTCTCCTTGGCAGTAAAAGACTGTCCATCATGTGAAGCTGACAACGAGGGCACTGATTCCTATGTTTTCTAATACAAGAGATGAGCCAACGCTGTCTCTCCATTCTTATCTATGCTGTCATTGCCATCAGTCAGTTTATCATCAATGACATTTTCATGTCATTTTGTGAGTACACAGAGCAGGACATTTTGTGCTTATGATCCCATGTGGTACTGAACTGATTGAATTTTGTGACAGGTTCTGTGACTCACTCTTTCTTTAGGTCGTCTGGAGTATGCTTACCCTTGCTGTGCGTGCCTTCAGTTTCCTGAGGCCAGCTACTATCTAAATGATTTCCAGCAGTCGATCCCTGGAGCACTGTTGTGTAATCCACAGCAGCATGTTGTTCTTTTTTTCATTATAAAAAATGTTGCAGGTTAAAATCTTGATACTAAATGAGAGAATTTACACTGACCACCTCTGGGAATAAGACAAGATCCAAGGACTTTCTCACCCAGCTATTCTTGTTTAAACATTTTCAGAGGACTAGGAAACTTGAGTCGCTCAATATAGCATATGTTTTTTAACTTGGGTAAATATAGTGGTACATCTTTAGCAATCATAATAAGTCTTTAATGCTAAAAAGAAAAACTGACTTATTTTACAAAATATGTTAAGTGACTTTCAACCAATGCAGTTAATCTGGCCATTGTTATACTACTGTCACACTCAATGCTAAATTCAGTATGCATTTATATGACATCTTGCAGTCTTCCCAGATCCCTTCAGGTTAATAAAATTGTGCCAGCCAGGGATTTCCAGGGCAGTCTGTGGAGTTTTATCTTCTGCTTGATCTTTGAATTTCCTCCTTGAATCATATATTAAAACTTTGACCAAATTCACCCCTGTCTCCCTGGTCTCTGACATGAAGAAAATTTTACTTACATTTAGAGCTTGATGAGTAAGGAGTTCAGCTGAGGTCACGTGAGACTTGCACCTGATGGCATCTTTCCATTTCCAGTCCCATGAAATCCAAGCATCTGTGTTCATCGCTTCCCCTCTGTGTTTCTTTTACTAACAGTCTGCATTTGTTTGTCAGCGTCAGACTGCTTGTGTTGTGTGTGCCCTTTAGCTTGTCACCACTTTCTCTAGTCTAAAATTGGCTTTTATCACTTTTGTTGGCCAATATTATGGCTAGCTGCACAATCTATCAGGAAACAAATTTCTCTTTAATGTAAAAGCAGAAGAGAAATTGTGGCATCCTTCTTTTTTCAGTACAGGCTTGAAGGAAGTGCCCTCTTCCTCATGGTTAGTGAAAAAAGCAAAATTCTTTCTCTCTCTTTCTATTCTCCCCATATTGATAAGCAAAATGGTTCTTTTTTAACTTTATTTACGTCACTGACCCTAGCTTAGTAATTTTTACTCTTGCTCAACTTTATTTATGTATAAACTGGATTGTGTTATCTGCCTTCCTGATCCACTTGTTTCTTCAGAAAAAAGTTTCTTTTCTTCATTTTGCAGCCTTCTGCAAACTAACTAGGTTAGTTTGTTCTAACCTAGTGACCATACTGTTTTGAACATTTCAGTTGATAAATTCTGTCCTTGATAGTGAGTGAGATCTCTGTTTTTCTCAACAACATATCCTGAAATGTGAAATTTACCACCCGGCCTTATTGATATAACAGAAAATGTCTCCAAAGTTCCAAAAGAGTTCAAGATTTCTTAATTTGGTAACACAGATATATATTCCCTATTCACCTGCTCATTTTTTGCTTAAAGAAAAAATCTCTTTTGTCTCATTATAGTCAATGCCACAACACTCACAAACATGACTCACCAGCCACCCTTGTTCGCTCTTGCAACATATTACACATTATTTTCCCTTCTCATTCTTCTTCTCTAGGGAAATAATAAGGTTTAACTTTTCATATTTGTTATTCACTGATAACACAGTTCAATCCTTGCTTCTTTCGCTTTCACTTTCATGCTACAAGTTCTTCATGTTTAAGAGTCTGAGTCCCTTTGTGCCTCTTCCTGAATTCTTTCCAATTTATTTTTATTTATTTATTTTTTTTAAATCATGTTTCCATTTGGGGTGATTTTTATCACTAGGTTCCAGATATCACATACATACTCACCTGTGGAATCCAAACACATAAATCAAAACCAAATCTTTAGTAAGTATATGGTCATTCAACTTCAGCCAACGTCCAAGACATACCCATGCACATCAGCGGCCTTGTGTTTCTTCTTAGGGCTTTCCTCTCTGTTTCAAATGCTCCTTTATAAATTATATAAGGATGATCACTCCTTGTCTCTTCTAATCAGAGACTTTTCCATAACAGGAGCTCCTGTTTTCATTAGCCTTTGTGATGAACTAATAATGAGATCTCCATCATAGAAATAAATCCACCAAACTCATCCTTACTGGAGAATTAAGAAGGATTAGAATCTAACTCAGCAAAGATATTCTTATTTAACTCAGTCAGGATCTGAATCTGAATGAACCATAAGGTACAGCCATCTGCCAATTTATTTCATCCTAGGAATCTACAAACCAATTCAGTTCCAAATAAGAATTAATAATTTTTAGGAATATTCTAGAAATCAAAATTCTGCTAAAAATGGCTGGAGAACTAGGCAGATTTTTTTTTATACTGAACTGTATTTCATGTTTACTAAAATTATAATTACAAACGGAAGAGATGACATATGACTTATCTTCATCTTCTATTGAGTTTACATTTTAAAAGCTCACTACTTTGAAATAAATGCATTTTTTTAAGGCCTATTCCAGTAAAGAAGAAAAAAAAAAAAAAAAAAAAAAAGTAGGACTTGGCTCTGTGTTATGCATAAACAGTTACAACATAGTCTGTTCTCAGTGGAACCAGATGACATTCTCAGTCACGGGGACTGACCGCAGAACAAGAGTCCTAAAAGCTTGCTAAATCAGGAAAAAGATTTTCATAAAATCTTTGGTAATAAATGAAGTTACCTTCACAGAATCACACAGAATGGTTGATGTTGGAAGAGACCTCTAGACATCATCTAGTTCAACCCTCAAGCAAGGACACCTGCTCAAGCAGGGACTCCTAGAACACATGGCAGAGGGTCGCATCCAGGGGAGTTTTGAAGATCTCCAAAGAAGGAGACTACATAACCTCTATTTCTTGACTTTAAGAATATAGATGATTAAAAGGGCCAATAATGATAGCAATGATTTCTAAACAACATTTCAAAAGATAAGCAAAGAAATAAAAAGAAACAAGTCCATGCAGAAGTCACAGTCTAAATAACTGCAAAGCCATCTCGCCTCTCAGAGCTGACTACCTTGCTATGTTTTGGGCCATCTAAAAGTATTATGGTTACCAGTAATTGAGACATTGAATCTCACACTCAGATCATCAGATTCTTGCTTGGCTTTACAGGATGAAAGATCACAGAATCACAGACTGGTTGAGGTTGGAGACCTCCAGAGACCATCTAGTCCAACCCCCCTGCTCCAGCAGGGATACCCCGAGCATGGGGCACAGGGTGGCAGCCAGGCGGCTTTGGAAGATCTCCAGACAAGGAGACTCCACAACCTCTCTGGGCAGCCTCTTCCAGGGTTCTGTCACCCTCACAGCAAAGAAATTCTTCCTCACAGGGAGAAGGAACTTCCTGTGTTTCAGCTTGCACCCATTAGCCCTTGTCCTGTCACTGGCCACCACCAAGAAGACTTTGGCCCCATCCTCCCTACATTCACCTCTAAGGTACTTATGCATGCTCGTCAGATCTCTCTCAATCTTCTCTTCTCTAGGCTAAACAGGCCCAGCTCGCTTAGTCTTTCCTCATACAATAGATGCTCCAGTCCCTTAATGATCTTTGTCGCTCTATGCTGGACCCTCTCTAGAAGCTCTACCTCCCTCTTGTCCTGGGGAGCCCAGAACTGCACCCAGTACTCCAGGTGTGGCCTCACCAGAGCTGAGGAGAGGGGCAGGATCACCTCCGTTGATCTGCTGGCAACACTACTCCTGAAGCAGCCAGGATCCCATTGCCCTTCTTGGCCACAAGGGCACATTATTCATGGACGATAGTACGGTGCCACCAGGGTCTTGAAATTAGTATCAAAAATGATAAGTAAGCCTTCTAAAAGTAAACAAAATTGTTTATAGAAATCTAAAAAAAAAAAAAAAAAAGCCTATGAAATTTCTCAAGATAAATATGAAATCTGTATTGAAATATTGTAAATACAAAATATGTATATGAAATATGAAAATCCGTGGTTGCTCTATGGTACAGAGAAAACCAATAGATGTGTGCCTGGAATCCTCTTTGGACAATCAAATTTCCAAATTTATTTTAAAAATCCTATGGAACAGAAGATCCCACAATTACATAAAATTTAGATGATGCAACTGTTAATTATAATATCAGAAATCAAATTCAACCTTATAGAGTTGAATTTGATGCAGGGTATCAAATACCTGTATACCTTGTCACTCATGGAACACTCTCACGAGAAGTATCTGCTACAGAACAGCCAGTCTGTTATACATTGGAAAGATTTTCACTACTTTGTACATGAAAGACAGATTTCTGAACCAGATAGAAATACAATAAATTCTTTCATTTTTATGTATTAACATATTCCAGTCTTGGCTGCTCTAGAATAATATATTCCAGATCTGGCATATCCTTATAGTAATGGAGAAATTTCCTATAATGCTAACCTACAATAAGAGACACTAAATGCAATATCATGCACTTACGTAACATTTAAATGGATTTATTCAAATCTGTAAAAACCTCTCGTTAGTTCCTCAGAATAATGAACTACTAAATGTTATATTGACAAAAACTTACAGCCTTTTTTGTGTTAATATATTCCACTCTCAGTCCACAGGGTAAGAACACTTTCGTAGCATTTCTTTGTAGATTAATTGATCTAACTGCAATGAGGACTCTTATCATTTCTCTGCCAGAGCTGAATTTTGCTCCTAATTATGTCACAACTGGTGCAACCACGACTACAGAAGATGATCATGCTTGTGATTACTTGGTCCTGAAGACCTCTGTGGGGAGAGGAGAAATGGGACAGCCAAAAGAAATAAAGTAAGCATATAGCAATCTGAATATATAGAGAGCATCTCTGCTGATGAAATCTGTATCTGATGACTGTCTGTTGACAAAGCATTGCTAAGTGGTCCCTCACATTTTATTGGCAGCTGTAGATGCTGTTAGATCAGAGTAGTCAAGGCTATAAGTAAATATCTTGCTGCTGCTGCTACTGCTTTGCTCTCATTTACTGCAAAGGGATGGATAGAGGTATAAGAGGAGGTACTGCTTACCACAGTGTTAATCTAGGAAGGAAAATGGACTTCGAAGAACTAAAAATCCATGACAGAGGTTTGGATCCAGTCTCCATCATCTAGAAATTTGCCACTGTCTCCTCCTTGACCCTGTCAATGATGACAGCAGTTCTCACTGGCAGTGCAGTATTCTGTGTCAGTGGAGCATTAGGGGTGTAAATATAGTTAGAGCACTTTTTGTGTAAGAGTGAAGACCATTTCACGGCACTTGTCTAAAGTTTTCATTTAGTTTTCAGGACTACACAGATAGCCAATGTAAAAAAATATCTACTCCCAAGAGGAAATTAACCCTCTCAAGTTAGATAATTACTTAGACAGGGAAAAAGTGCTATCCAGAGGTACCTTTCTCTCTACTTTTCCCTGTAATAGGAAAAATATATGATTAGCAAAACTAAAAGATTCATCTGCAGATACCTGCTATTAGATGAACAGCATTGTTTTCACTTGATAGATCAGATGATTTTGTTCTCATTCAGAAGAACCTTAAGCAGCTGGAGAAACAGGTGAAGAGGAATCTCATTAAGTTCAGCAAAGGGATGCCAAGTCTTGTACCTGGGGAGGAGTAACCCCAGGCACCAGCTGGGGGAGAGCTGGCTGGAAGGCAGCTTTACGGAGAAGGATCTGGAAGTGCACCGGTACAGAGAAGGATCTGGAATTGCACCGGTACCAGGACAACAGTTTGAGCATCAGTCAGGAGTGTTCCCTGGTGTCAAAAAAAGCCAAGAAAAGAAAGTCAACAGCATCCCGGACTGCCTGAGGAAGAACATTGCCAGCAGATTGAGGGAAGTTATCCTTCCACTCTACTACAGCAATGTTGCAGTTTGAAAGTTGGCGGGGGGGAGAAGGAGATATCAAATACTGTGTTAGCTATAAGCCCGACTCTGGCAGTAAGTATCGGATTCACGAACAGTCTGCCAACCGTAGGTTCGATTGCCTTCCTAGGAGCGAATCGAGTTCCCAAATAGTGTGATCAACTATAAGCTCGACTCTGGCAGTATCAGATTCACGAATGGTCTGCCCTCCATAGGTCCGATTGCCCCCTCAAGCAAGTAGTTGAGTTCAGAAACAGCATGATTTATTCAAATGCAACATTTACCAAGCAGGTTTCGGATGTCAGTACAGGAAATTCTCTACTACAATGTGGGCTTTTTAGCTAGCTCTGATGTACGAATGTGCAATCATCACTCACCCCAGAGGATGGGAGAGGGCTCTCAGTCTCAAGTCTCCTCAGGCGGTGGCCCAACCCAAGGGGAGGAAAGGGGGACCAGCCTGTTGACTGATCCAAAATTCATGATGGAGTCTTCCTTCCTCATCCTTTTCCTCCTTAGTTTAGCTTTTATACTTTTCTCTACATTCAGGTGGAGCTTGAGTGACCACAGTCATACTTAATATTGTTATTGATTGGCGAAAAACTTTCTCGCTTTCATTTAAAGGTACAGTCAATGGGAAATCCAGAGCACACGCTCAATGAGGAGCGGTCGTACCTCGGAGGCGGGTAACTTTTGGGATGGAGGTGTGTTTTGACATTATAATGAGCTTATAATGAACAAAGTTCAAGCAAAGTTCATCCAAAAGGAGTGATTTGCCACCCTTGCTGGCTCAGCACCGGACATGTTATCGTGTATCTCCCATTGGGCAGCTCCTGTGCAGCTGCTCAGCCGTCCAGCACAGGAAGTGCCACAGAGTTTGGCCGCGGTGCCTTCACTCCGCTCCATCCTCCGTTACTCCCCTCTGCAGCTGCGGGGAGGGCAGATTGTGTTGCCGAGGGACCTGTGGAGGAGTGGAGTCCGGGCCTACCAACCATCCTAGAAGTGGCAACTGTGCAGCACCCCAAGCAAGCCCCTGCAATGACAAAACTGCTGTTAGCCCCTAGTTTTTCTCTAAGTTCCCTCTTTCAAGGAATTCTTCCACAAGCAATCATGAGACCACATCTGAAGTGCTGAGTCTAGTGTCGGGCTCTTCAGTACAAGAAAGTCATGGGCAGCCTGGAACATGTACAGCAAAGGATCACAAAGATTAAGGGACTACAGTATCTGTTTTATCTGAGAGATTTGGGACTGTTCAGCCTGGACAAGAGAAGACTCAGGATGATCAGTGTGTATAAATACCTGATGGAGGTTGTGGGGGAGGACAGAGCCAGACTTTTCTCACTGGTGCCCAGTGACAGGACAAGAGGGAGTGGGCACAGACTGGAACACAGGAAATTCTATTTAGAGAGAAGCAGAAATCTTTTTCAGAATAATTGAATACTGAAACAGGTTGCCCAAAGAGGCTGTGGAACATCCATCCTTGGAGATATTCAAAACCCATTTGGACATGGCCCCAGGCAACTAGCTCTAGCTGCCCTTGTTTTGAGTAGGTTGTAATTAGATGATCTCTAGAGGTCCCTTCCTACCTAAACTGTACTACAAGACTGTGATGATAGGTGTATAGAGCAGAAAAGATGTAAAGACCTTTCCACATCACTTACACCATAGGATTTGAAGAGAAACTCCCCTGAAAGAGTCATGTTAGAATCTCTGGAAATCTTCTAAATGCTCCTACAGAGACTAAGCGGCCAATTATGAATAATTTGGCTTAATCGCTCTCATACTATTGAACTATCTAATAATGTCAGTATCATTTCTATACTCTACATTTTCTTAGTCTACCTAAAGTCTTAAGTCTGATAAAATGCTCTTTATAAAGAATGATTCATTCAAGTTTTATCTTAATTAAGCCGTGCTGCTTTCCCATTTCCTTCAGAAACTTTTTAAAAATTTTCTCCATATCATCATCCTTTGGCTGTTAAAAAACTCAGTTGAAGAAAGTATTTCCGAGAGTCTTGGTTGCACACTGTATTTATTTACCTATCTGTTGTTTGTGTTCAGTATTTATCATTGAGATCTGTTACACAGACTGAATTGGTCTTGTACCTTGCTCACCTTCTTTTTACCATGTATGTTCTTTCAAGATATTCTGGATTTTCCAGCTCTAGCACACTTTGAAACTTATCCCTCTAAGAAGACAAAAAAGATTATTTGATTTATTCACCTAATAGAGCTCAATTATTTTAACTTCAATTAGTCTTACCTTCAGCTTGATTTGATAGAGTCCTCTTTATTCACTATACATTTCCAAACTGTCTAGACAGCTTATTCATGCTTTCTCAGATTTTCTCTGTGTGTTCATTAGATCTTTGTGGTATTCAAATGGCTCTACAATTTTTGTTACTTGCAAGACCAGGAGGTTGAATTTAGCCTTTTAAACTGCTACTACTCAGAGCTTGCAGTGACTGCAAAGATGCAGCTGTTTTATTCCCTTCCCTAGGGTCTCAGCTGTAGGGTCCTGTTTGACAAAGGAAGGAGCTGTGAGGGTTTTTTAAACATAATTTATGTGGGGAGAAAAACAAACATAATGACCATAGAATTTCTGCTGATTCGCTTGTTTCTTTTTTTTTTTTTTTTTCTAGTTTTTCTGGCAAAAAATTACTTAAGAAGTTTCAGAGGATTAAGGAATAGCAAGAGGCCTTGGTATCCATTTGACTCTTGTAGGGAACAGGTCTCTCCACAGAGGACACAGAGGATATCCCATTGCTCTGCCACACTCTAGCCATCACGTTAGATAGCACACATCTACAAAGTCTAGATTTAACTCACAGGTGCATGTAGAAGACCTGAAGGGATCACTGTCTCAACTCATCAACTAGAGATTACCTCACCTTGAGTTAGTCACCTTAGCTACGCATTCAGTGACCTTCTTTTGTCAAAATGATGGGTTAACTAACTAGTATATCTTTACTAAGCCGGAACGTTTTTAATTGCAGCAGGCGAGGAGCAAAAGCGACTAATCCTACACATCTGAGAACAGTAACCTTTGAAGGCTAGCAGTAACTAGCTGAATGCAGTAATCTTGTTCTCCTACATGGCTGGATACAGGAAAAGATAAATATCTATGGTTGAAAGGGCTTAGTATGGATCTCTGTACCATGACAGATCAGTTATTCCATGTCACTCATAGAATTAGCTTCCACCTCCTAGTCACCTCCACAGGTAGTGCTGTCACTTGCATTTACAGTACAACATGATTTTTATTTTGATGTACAAATTCTTAAATAGCAAAAATACTACTGGATAGATGTGGCAAGGCATACCATCAAGTGGAAAGGCAACCACAGTTCTGTCTTGTAAGGAGGAGATATATCTCATGGGGTACAATGCCCAAAGTAAGTTCACTGGGAGGCACTGTTGGCCCAGATTTTCAAAAAATTGTCACATTGGATGTCTCCTGCTACAGCTAACCTATTAAAACACCAACTCACAGGTCAGATAATGTAAAAACTGGAGCTCTGTCAAGAACCAGGGCATACTTAAGGTTTGCTTTATGCCTCCTGCAAAACTCTAGTCTTTACTGAGTGCAGAACAGAGAAACCTGACAGTGCTCTTATGCTATTTTTTCTGTCCTTACATATATAAAGATGTTACTATTACAATTGTGATAACAAATTCAAAAGGAGAATAAAGTCCAAAAGCTTCATCCATTAATGACCTCTGACATGTCACAAATGCACACCACATATTTCTCTCTCTATATATATGCATACAGATACCCATTCAAAACCAGTGGTTGAAGATTATTTCACTATCAAAATACAGGAGACTATGAGGCCTCTTACAAGTATCACAAAATGTTTTAAAGTAATATATATATTTTTTTCAATATTAGATTTTTTCTCTTTGAGAAGTCAGAGTAGACTTTCAGCAAACAGTCAAAACTTACGAAAGATTCTTTCTCTGAGCAGTAGTCCAGCCCAGAAAACTCTTGTTTAACCTTTTGGTTCAGGGTAAAATCAGAATCAGTCACAGAATCACAGAATGGTTAAGGTTGGAAGGCACCTCTAGAGATCATCTAGTCCAACCCTTCTGTTCCAGCAGGGACACCCAGAGCATGGGGCACAAGGTCATATCCAGATGGGTTTGGAAGATCTCCAGACAAGGAGACTCCACAACCTCTCTGACCAGCCTCTTCCAGGGTTCTGTCACCCCCATACTAAAGAAGTTCTTCCTCTCATGGGGATGGAATTTCCTATGTTTCAACTTGCACCCACTAGCCCTTGTCCTGTCACTGGCCACCACCAAGAAGAGTTTGGTCCCATCCTCCCTACATTCACCCCTAAGGGACTTATACATGTTCATCAGATCTCTCTCAACCTTCTCTAGGTTAAACAGGCCCAGTTTAATTAGTCTTTCCTCGTACAATAGATACTCCAGTCCCTTAATCATCTTTGTCGCTTTATGCTGTACCCTCTCTAGAAACTCCACATCTGTCACGTACTGAGGAGCCCAGAACTGCGCTCAATACTCCAAGCACAGTCTCACCAGAGCTGAGTAGTGGGGCAGGATCCCCTCCCTTGACCTGCTGGCAACAATCCTCCTAATGCAGGCCAGGATCCCATTGGCCTTCTTGGCCACAAGGGCACATTGATGCCTCGTGGTTAACTTATTGTCAACAAGGACTCCCGGATCTCTCTCTGAGGAGCTACTTTCCAGCAGGTCAGCCCCTAATCTGTCCTGGTGCCTGGGGTTATTCCTCCCCAGGTGCAGGACCCTGCACTTGTCCTTGTTGAACCTCAGGAGGTTCCTCTCTGCCCAACTCTCCAACCTGTCTAGGTCTCTCTGAATGGCAGCACAGCCCTCTGGAGTGGCGACCACTCCACCCAGTTTGGTATCATCTGCAAACTTGCTCAGGGTGCACTCTGTGCCCTCGTCCAGGTCATTGATGAACAAGTTGAACAGTACCGGGCCAAATACTGGCCCCTGTGGGAGGCCACTGGCCACAGGCCTCCAACTAAACTCGGCCCCATTTATCACCACCCTCTGGGCTCTGCCATCCATCCAGTCCTCAATCCACCTCACTCTCCACTCATCCAGTCCACTCTTCCAGAGCTTTCCTATGAGGATATTATGGGAGACTGTGTTGAAAGCCTTGCTAAAGTCCAGGTAAACAACATCCACAGCTCTCCCATCACCCATCCGACCAGTCACTTCTTCATAGAAGGCTATCAGGTTTGTCAAACATGACTTTCCTTTGGTGAATCCATGCTGACTACTCCTGATCACCTTCTTTTCCTTGACATACCTAGAGATGTTCTCTAGGATGAGCTGCTCCATCACCTGTCCAGGGATGGAGGTGAGGCTCCTGGCCTGTAGTTTCCCAGGTCCTGCCTCTTGCCCTTTTTGAAGGCTGAAGTGATGTTGACTTTCTTCCAGTACTCAGGCACCTCCCCCACCCTCCATGACCTCTCAAAGATGATGCAGAGCGGCTGAGCAAAAACCCCTGCCAGTTCCCTCAGCACTCTTGGAAGCATCCAATTTGGGCTCGTAGATTTATGGGTGTCCAGTTTGTCTAATTAATCCCTAACCCAATCCTTCTCAACCAGTGAAAAGCCCTCCTCTCTCCTGGTTATCTCTCTTGTCTCTGGGCTCTATAGTTTCTGGGGACCAGCCTTAGCAGTAAATACAGAAGTAAAGAAGGCATTTAGTAACTCTGCCTTCTCTGCATCCTCTGTCACCAAGGCATCCTCCCCATTCAGCAGCAGACTAACATTTTCCCTAGTCTTCTCCTTGCTGTTGATGTATTTATAGAAGCCCTTCCTGTTGTCCCTGACATCTCTCGCTAACTCTAATTCCAAACGGGCCTTGGCTTTCCTCATTGCATCCCTGCATTCTCTGACAATGTTCCTGTATTCTTCCCATGTGTCCTGGCCCTTCTTCCACCTTATGTACATGCTCTTTTTCTCATTAAGTTTACCCAACAGCTCCTTGCCCATCCACGCAGATCTCCTGCCCGCCTCACTCAACTTCTTTCTTATAGGCATGCACGGATCCTGAGCTTGGAGAAAGCAGTGTTTGAATATTAGCCAACTCTCCTGGATCCCCTTTCCTTCTACAACCCTGGCCCATGGTATTCCTCCAAGGAGGTCCCTGAAGAGGTCAAAGTTAGCTCTCTTGAAATCCAGGGCTGCAATCCTACTTCTTGTCCAGCTTCCTCCTCACTGAATGGTGAATTCCAATATCTCGTGGTCACTGCAGCCAAGACTGCCCCCAACCTTCACATTTCCCACTAGACCATCTCTTTTTGTTAGTATCAGGTGTAGCAGCACCCCTTCCCTTGTTGGCTCATCCACTACCTGCATCAAGAAGTTATCTACAGTGCTCTGCAGGAGCCTCCTGGACTGCCTGTTCCTAGCTGTGTGATTATCCCAGCAGACATCAGGGTGGTTGAAGTCCCCCATAAGGACCAGGGCCTGCGATCATGAGGCTTCTTGCAGCTGCCTATAGAAGACCTCATCCACTTCCTCTCCCTGGTCAGGACGCCTGTAGTAAACTCCCACGACTATGCTGCCCTTGTTGGCCTGCCCTTTAATCCTCACCCACAGGCTCTCACCTCACACTTCATCCTCCCCTATGCTGAGCTCCATACATTCCGATTGCTCTCTTAGGTAAAAAGCAACTCTGCCACCTTGCCTTCCTGGCCTGTCCTTCCTGGAAAGCCTAAAGCCATTCATGACCACGTTCCAGTCATGAGAGCTGTCCCACCATGTCTCGGTAATTGCAATGAGATCATGGCACTGCAATCGCACATGCATCTCCAGTTCCCCTTGTTTATTCCCCATGCTGCACGCGTTCACACAGAGGCATTTGAGTTGGGCTCCCAGTGTGCCTCCCATTCTAGCTGGGACAGATGTATCTTGACTAAGTGGGCCTTCAGCCGTTCTCATATTTTCCAATTTAGCCTCTTTGGGCTTAGGGCACCCTTCACAGGCTGTGGAGTTAGGCTACTGTGAGTGGCATGACAGGCCATTGCGTACCCCATAACCTGCTTCCCCGGTGATACTTCCCTCCCCCCTCAAATCTAGTTTAAATGAATGAATGAACAGTCACGAATGAATGAAATGAATGAATGGTCAATGAACTGTCCTTGAGTTCATAAAAAATTTTGTTAAGTTAGGCATCATGCAATTGTGCCATAATGCCTAGACTGTTCAGTCTTTTTGATGCCATCTTACAGAGTAGCCTTGAACATCTGGAACTTCTCAGTCTTAATAGAATTTTCCTTAGTGACAGACTTAGAAATAACCTCATCAAGCATAATGACCATGGAATGAATTAAAATATTGTATTATTACCTCTTCTGAACAGCTAATGCCTATTTTGTAGCTGATAAATTCCCTGGGCTAAATTACACCCTTGGTTAGGAAATGGCTATCACAGAAACCCATGGGAGTTTGACGTGGTCATCAACAGGTGATAAGTAGCCCTTAGGGAAAAGAATATAAACATATTATCCCTTCGGCTACTTGATCCCACTAATTAAAAAATTAGAATGTGATAGAAAAATATTGATGATGAACAGATGCATTTACTGAATGGTTATTGCAAGTCTGGTTTCTAAAGCTAACATATGCAACAAAGCGAAGAGCTCAATACCTTACCATGAGCTTTAAAGATCTAATTAAGTGTTATTATCAATTGTAAATCACCAGAAGTGTAGCAAGTGTTTTGCTAAAGGTCACCTTTACATCTGAAACAGTTTGTATCCAACTTAGCCAAAATACAAGTAATAAACTGATCTCACTGGTACATTACACTCTCCCCATCTGTTGTGCCCACATGTTTTTTTCTCTTATATGGTAAGTTCTTCAGGAAGATAGCAAGACTGCAAATCCAGCAGCCCTAGACACCATAGATGGGATTCACTAATTTTAGCCATCTGTGCTCTGAGAAAGTGACTCCAAAAATCTTCAATTATTCAACAATCTCTAAGACACAAACCATCTGTGACCAATTTTAGGCAGTCAAATTTCATTTTGGAAAATACTGGGACAAAGCTAAAACCATAACCACCTTCATCGAACAAGTTAGTGACTCAGGGGTTTACAGCCTCCAACCAAGTCTCCTTGGTGTGCACCATGACTTTTAAAATTTGGATAGGTCATCAAAAAGTTATAACCTAAGCTATAATAGCTATATATTCAAGCCTACTGCATGAGAGTGGGATTCATTTCTTTTGTCCTGCTATAGCCCCCAAAATGTGTCATAAATTGCTATTATCCTTCAAAGTTATCTATGCATGTTTCCTAATTTAGCACTGTATCATCCTTCTGGGTTTTCCTTTCAAACCTGGTGCATTTGGAAGCATAATCTGTTGCTCATTTGGGAAACTCAAAATTTTAGAAAGATTATTCTGTAGCTGAAACATGGAAGCACTGGGAACAAAGTGCAACATACTTCTTCCTCCCACTGGTACATATCATTGTCACACAAACCTGGGGGCTTGACATGTAAGAAAACATCTTGCTTTTATAAATCTAGCTCTTTGGGAAGGATTGCCATTGATGTTTATTTTGCTCACCAGTGTATTAAACTGCAAACTTCAACAAAAATATCTGTCAAAAAACAGCTGGAATATTTTGAACACCTGTGTCTCAGGACAGTGCTAGAATCATTGATGTGGTTTAGGATCATCTTTGCAAGGCTTTCTCTCAAGCCATCAAAGGTAATTTTATAGTAAAGGAAACTTGACCTATATGCAAACACTATTAATATTGAAAGTGAAATTTATTTTAATTGTTCAAAGCTAGATAAGGAGTTGGAGCCAACGCTTTGAGTCATGGTGGTCTACCCAGTGAGCACTGAGAGATAAGATCTCCAAGCCAGCAACAAATCCACAAGGCTTTTTTTTTCTTCCAAATTGCCCAAAAGCACAGGGATCCTCTGTAAAGTATTACTTCACTGTGTTCAAGAGGTAGTGTAAAATAACTTCTAGGTCCACTATGTTTGAGAATTCATTTTGTCATGGGACAATGCTGAAACAGCTCTAAATGCCATATAATATTGTTGTGTTAGCTGAGTATCACCCTCTAGGAAATAGTGGTGATATATAAAATTACTTCTACACATAATAGCCTCTTCAACTAGCACTACAATAGTTTGTTTCTGTGCTTTGAAATAGGCATATTTGAGACCATTGGTGGAATAAGCCTTTCAAGAATAAGTAGCTGATATATAATTCTATTTATGTAATTTGCTTTAGTGTTAGACTTCAAGATACCAAAAAGTGCCACCAAAAGGTGAGGTACTATCTTGGAAAACAACTGGCTTAGGATAGAAGCACTCTGTCCTTATACTGTTTTTCTGTGGTCTTTCATGTTTTCCTCTGCGCTTGCCTTTATTCCCTCTAGGTCAGACTGAAAGCTGAATATTCCAGAACAAAGAAAATTAATGACAACTGCATATTGAGATAGACGGTTGAACTTAGCCGAACAAAAAGTATTTCATCTCAAACTGATCTCATTAAAATACTTCTATTTGTTTGAAGTTGTTCTCTTATTTTCAACAGAGCTCATCTACTTTATAAAACAATTTCCTAAAGATCAATGACTTCAGATAATATGAGTTACAGAAGTTACTCGTCAGATCAGAATTAGCACAAGAATAAGAAAATGCAGATCTTCCTAACAAAATACACTTTTTTTTCAGAAGCATGGACAAACTTTGAGAAACCAAAATTTGCATTTTTTACTTGACCAGGGTTGTAGTAATCTATTATTTATGGATCAAGTGCCTACTCATATGCAGAAAATGAGGTGAGTCATTCCAAGCCCTCAAAAGCTTCAATCCCCCTGGAGCCATATAAAGCCCATAGAGAGTAGCAACTGCCCTTGAACAGCAGTCTATACAACTGCATCTTAGGTGTCTCATATCTTCCCTTTCTTTTCAGGTCAGCCCTGAAGAGCTGTTGGCTCTGGATAAACTGGCAGTTCTACAAAGCAGGGAGACTTAATCACTTATCCCTCTGTTAAGGTTAATATTAGTGGACAACTACATTCTTCAGAAGCATAATAAACAGAGAAAGATTTTTAGATCTTCTTGGCTCAAGTACCACTACATATGCACACACTCTGGAGCTTAATGCTCAGATTAGCTTCTTGTATTTTCTAGTTACAAATGCTAATCCACAAATAAAATATTTTTCTAGCTATCAATAGGACTTCCTTATTTTTACATGGACTGATCCACCATCATCCAGCCTATAAATTAACATTGATATTTAATTGTCATTTTTTTCAGTGTTAAGGTTGTTGATTCCATTTCAACTGAAGAGCTGCTGCATGCCTGTTTGTAAAAGCTTTTTCTTCAGAGGAAGCAAGGATTCAGTATTATGATTAGCTTTTAGTATTTCCATTTTTTGCTAGAGCCCTGCACATATGTTTTATGAAATAGCATTCTGGTTCTTGCCTCTCCAGTCAAGAAAGTCTCCTGAGGACTGTAGATTAAAATTAGTTCTCCCTTGACCTCTACCAGCTAAATGCACCTGATAAATGTAAACAACAAAAACTTGCAGCTGAGTTAGCAAAAGGCTTTTGTTATAGTCATTACAGAGAAATAGATGCTGCTAAAGTATGAGTTATCTTTCTAAAGTAGATCTTTAAAATAGCGTAGAGGAATGGTAAAATAGGAACGCCTATTTTATATTTAGTTAAAAGCTAGATTATCTACTCATATTTTACCTACATTACCAATATCTACAATTTAGCTAAGGTGAATCCTATCCTTAAATCTTTATGGGTAAATCTGTGTTGTAAAAAGGATCTTTTTCCTACTGTTCAATCACACATGTTGCATTCTCCACAACTGCATATCTTCAAGGACCAGACTTGATGTATGAGTTTATGAAATCTCTCATAGCAAAGAAATTGCCTAGCTGTCAACATCCATACACCTAGAGGAGGGAAACCACAATATCTAATGCTATTACCTTTCCTGTTAGCTCTAAGAAATGAAGGACAAATCTCACCTGTCTGGCTAGAAAAGGAGGAAAGCCCTGATCTTTCTACCAATTCAGAAATAGCTAAATTATCTGTTCAATTCCTTCATATCTTGAATTTAGACAGGCAGCTCATTTTACAGTTTTGTGCCTTGCACTGTTCCATGTCCCCCAAGTTAGAGTCACAATAATTAGGCTGCTTTAGAATTAATTTATTTACTAGCTATACCCATAAAGCAAAGAGCATGTTTAATCTTTGAAACATGTTTCAGTTGCAGCAAAATATTATAGCAGCCTTCATAAACATGCTTCCCAAAAACCATGACATCTATAAAGCTGAGATCTAGAAAGCTAATATCTGAGGCCTGTAAAAGGAAGACAAATCTGGTGGGCTTCTGTACCCAAGTCACTCCTCCTTTTCCAGCCAACCAGACTGCTACATTTCCCTGTTGGTGGCCCATCCAGCAGCAAGGCTCAGCACATATCCCCAGCAGACACACTAACCTAAAAAGCTGAAATTATCTAAACCTCAGGCTAAGATATACTCATCAGCTTGCACACCTAGCAACTTAGCAACACTTTCATTCATGAAGAGTTAGTTTGCAGCATCATTTTTCAACTATTATTGACTTTTTACTTTGAAAAGGGCATTCCTGAAGTAAGCCTTCTGGGTAGAGTACTATTCCATATCCTGACTTGTACAAGTTAAAGAACTACAGTAAGGGTGATGTTCATTTTGCTTACAGTCACATACCCAGAAACAAGTCACTCAAGCAGGCTAAAGCCAAGCAACTCCTGCAAGCACACAACCAAGCTGAATGGGCAATTCCTTGTTCCCATCATCAGTGTCCCCACAAGGCATTGACTAGTCTTAGAGAATCATAGAATCATTACATTTGGAAAAAAACTTTCAAGATCATCAGGTCCAATCATAAAACCCTCACTGCCGTGCTTGTTAAGCTTTTTTTTTTTTTTTTTTTTTTTAAAGAAATCTTTCCTAATATTCAACCTGAACCTCCCCTGGCACAACTGGAGACTATTTCCTCTTGTCCTATCAATAGTTATTGTGGAGAAGAGATCAACCCCTGCCTCACTACCACCTCCTTTCAGGTAGTTGGAGAGAGCAATAAGGTCACCCCTGAGTGTTCCCTTCTCCAAACTAAATAATCGCACCTCTCTCAGCCACTACTCACAAGGTCCGTGCCCCAAGTCCCTCACCAATGGCTTAGGTAGACTTTACTCCTTCTGATAACTGATCTCAGGCGCAACAAATCCAACCCTTAAGTGTTTTCAGGACTAACTTGTCAACTCAATCAGTGCAAGCATTAATTAGAAGTTACTTTACTGTTCTTTCTTGTTATGTGTTTTATCATTATCATAGGCTTGGCTGTGTTTCCAGCTTAAAAGACCTTCCTAACATTATCTTCAAATTCTTTGCTCTGCAGGAATAATTTGATGTAATTTTTCAGCACTTGCACTGTTTGCATGGTGAAATCCCACTAATTCTCAGTCTAAAAAGAGGAATTGCATTTCAAGATCAAAATAGCCCCAGTGAATTAAATTCTTCAGTTAAAGCAGCAGCCTCTTAACCATGCTTGATAGAAACTGCTTCATGCAGAATTTGTGGTTAATAAATATGGTGCCTCTGAAAATTTTGAATTGATCCCATGAAGAAGAAAGATAGCAGCTCTGCCTGGTATTTTCTGAATGGGGAAATTTCTAGGTCATAAAGTTACTCCTTCTCAAGTGAACTCTGATTCTCCAAGGTAAGTAGGTCGTAACAGAAGTATCTAAGGACAGTAGTGGGGGATGTAAGAAAGAAGAAAAGGCAGCCAAATAATTATAGTTGTGTTTTGGGTCACTCTCCATGTGAGCAAAACCACATTCATTAAAAAGCTAGAAACTTGGCCATTGCGCTCCTCGCCATTTATTTTTGGTGTTTATAAAGAGTTTCTTGACTTAGCATTTAGGTGGACTCTCTCTATAGACATATTAGATACTGTTAACTAGATCGGTCCAGATTTACTGTTAACTAGATCGGTGTCAGATTTGTTTTACACGATAAATTGCAATTAATGATCTTAGTGTTTTCAGTTCTGATGTGTGCAACCAGAGTTTTCACAACTGCATTATCTGTGGCTTAGCTGGAAGCTGAATTCTTCTGACTGATCTCTGATACAGTCCTGCTTCCAGTGGGAAATGCAATGTTACCAAATCAAGATAAATTTTCACTCATTTTATACACATATAAATACCTACAAAAGACATGAAGGGGTGAAGAGGATCTGGCCCCATCAAACATGAAATCTCAGCAGCTGCAGTAGGCAAGAACACTAGGTCTGTGCTGCACTTGCAATATCAGCCCTTCAAACCCAGCTTTCAAAATGTTAAATGGGAGTTGCTTTCACTGTTTTGTGTTTCAAACTCGCCTCTTCTTCAAAGATTTCTCCAGGTTCCCAGGCACAGATTCTTCTCCCTCTTTCCAGCTTCACCAGGGTCATGGACGGAGTTGGGTCCTCTGGTTCATTTTTTAGGACAGAGCTGAGTCCTGGATAGTTTATATTTTCACAGAAGGGCTTTCCATGGGAAAGTGTAGTTGAAATCAAAGTGTGTGTTGAAACAAATGTTGCTGATTTTGATGAAATCACCAAACAGCAAAAAGAAGGAATGGCTCATTATGTTCTTCTCTTTTTGTCTGATAGCATTTTTACCAACATTTTTTATTACTTTATCCTGAAAATATTATATTTCATTGTGTTTATAACTTTGAATGTAGCATTCAAAATAGTATTTCGTAACTTCATATATTTCAATGATCCAAGAATGTAATGATTGTAAACAGTAACAATTTTGGAGTTTAAAAAATGTAAAATATCAGAATTTCTTGCAAAGCTGAGTTCTTTTTCCAGCCAGCCTTCATCAGGATTCACACCTTGAACATTTTGTTTAATCTTTGTTGTTGTGATAAACTTTCTCCAACTGGCCTTCAGAGTCATAAAAGTAGCTGACAAATGCAGGCCAGATGAGGGGAAAATTATACAAAGCCAGAAAGTGATTCCAACAAAGTTTCTAATCCCCAAAACCACAGAATTTTCTCTCTTCCCTAGCCCAGCACACTAGAAGAGTTTGCAAATCAGTTCACAAGTTAAACGGTCTCCCTAGTAAACTCTGCCTGAAATACGATTCATCTTATAAAGATTATTTTGATGCAGTTCTCATGTTCTAGTAAAAACCACAGTTTTCTTTGACATTGCAAGATCTCTTAGACAATATACTGATACATTCAACCAGCAAAATGAGCAAAACTAGAGGTGAGATACTGTAAAATATTTGGCTAGAAGCAAATCTATTCAATCCAAATCTGTGTGAGACAGAACCCAAAACAGAACAGTTAATGTTTCCATATGACAAATACAAATTTGAGCAGAGGTGAACTGTGATTTGGCAGTTTTCTTCTTTATTACCTTTAGTCCTATTTTCAGAACAATCAGCCAAACATTACCAATAATTTTCTCTGGGTCCCAAAATATGAATGGAAAAGCATGCAGATCTGGATGACAAATTGCTAATCCTTGCAATACATGACAGACAAATTCTTTTATATGATTTGTGGATGAGTGTTTCTTCTACATTTTTGTCTGTCTACTGGTTCTTTGACAGGCCATTTTGAAGGTCTTTCTTTGAAAAGGTGAAATTTTCATGCTCTAAATGTCACCGAAAACCGGGAATAAACCTCTTAACACCAGTTTAGTATTAAGAAGCAGGCATTCACTTTATTGCAGCGCTGGATGCACGGGGGATAGCTCCTCCTATCGTGCACACCTAAGGTGTGTCTGCTAAAACTTTTATTTCTCTATTATCTACATATGCATTAAATTCTAGGAATGATCATACATATTCATTCCATTTCCTGGA
>VZSV01000042.1:3339130-3373054 GCA_013398735.1 Nothocercus julius
CCTGCTCTAGGTGACCCTGCGTGTGCAGGGGGGGTTGGACTGGATGATCTCTAGAGGTCCCTTCCAACCTTAAGCATTCTATGATTCTATGATTCTATGATTAGTGATCATTTCCTTGTCTTACAGTTGGGTATCTGGAGCAATGACAGGCAAGATTTGGAGGACAGACAGATCTACAAGATGTCCTGTTTAACCATTGTGTTGTTTCCTTGATGTGATCATTGATCAATGGCTAAAAGGTAGAGAAAGATGTAATTTGTACAAAGTGAGGTTCTGTAGATGCAGATTCTTATTCAGCCCCCCTTTTATTGTCATTTGGTGTCCTTTTCTAAAAACAGTAGATCAGGCTATATGAATAATAAATACTAATTTCCCAGAGCAAGCTAGAAATCTAGCAACAAGAGCTGCAAACTTCATGTTATGTAGAACTCTGTATCATGCGTACCTGTAGTATGGAGAAAACAAAAGAAGAGAAAACCCTTCATACACTTTGCAACTGATTTTTTTACAGATATATTTTCTGCTGCTAGTACACTTGTTATTAATACATTTACATTTATAATCTTTTTTCTTTTGGGGGGTGGGAGTGGGGGGAGGAGGGGAGTGGATGTTCTTGGTGATGTTGTGTTTAATGTTTTGGTTTTGTTCAGCCCTGAATGTGCAAGAAGTGAAATATATCAAGCAAAAATTATCTTCTAGGCCTTGAACCAATTAAGCCAAAATTTTTCAAAGTCAGCAAAAAAGGGGTTAATTGGGCCCCTCAGAAGGGCCAAGTTAAGTTAATCTTTAGAAATGAGTCAGATCTCAGGAAAATGCATGAAGTTCTCTCACATCAGAAGATAAGATTTTAGCTGAACTTTGTCCTTCTTAAGCGGGAAGATTAAGGACTAAATGATAAATACACATGATGGAAACTGGTAACAAAAGCAAAGTGAATGAGCAATAAGATCACCAAATACCTCACTATAAAAGCACTGATTTAAGACTTCTCTTGTTCTTTCTCCGCTGTGTCACTTCCTTGTTCCTCTTCTCTTTGAATTGTGGTTGCAGGCCAGGCAAAGACAGCTATAAGAGTCTTATCAGCTCTTCAAAAGCAGAACAGCCTCGGGCTTCAAAGTAAGACTAGAAACGTTTTCTATTGATTCTTATTTCTTCACCAAATATCAGTAGGCTAACTTTGCACCAGGGGGCTTTGAGTAGCATCTCTCTGCTTCACTCTGATATGGTAGCTGTTATCGGGCACTGCTTGTCTTCCAGTGACTGGCTAGGTACACAAAGACAAAATGTGCATTCCAGCTGATTCTGCAGAGGTGCAAGCATTACTCATGTGGGATCCACATAGAATGTGTTCTGCTGGCCAGCCCAGAATTAGCGGGAACAGTGATCAGGAGATCAAAGCCTCAGGCATGACATATTGGGAATCCCTTAACCTACATAACTCACCTAGCCTTTTACAATTCATAATGTTATTTGTAATATACCAGCAGCATATAAATATCTCCCCATTGTGCTAATGGTTGCTCTTCATCAGAACTACTGACAGCAAATTCCCAGGAGGGGATGTGCAACCAGTTGGCAATGGTGTTTCCAGTTCTGTGTTTTCTGATAAAGTTTTTAAAAAAATAAAATAAAATAACTTTAAAAAAAGCAGTGATAGTAACTCGGGTCATGAGCAAGGTGAATAGTGAAATTCTGTAGCATAATTTGTGGGAGAGCTTGTATGATATAAACTCTCTGACCAAGAGCAGAGCATTGCATATCAGTATAATTCAAGAGGAAGTGGCTGTAGTTTGCTGCTCTTGGAAGGATGAATCAAGAGTTCGTCACCCTCCTCAAGTCACAAGACAGTGTGCAGTGGTTTGAGTACTTCACTTCTCTTTTGTGAGCTCTCTGTTTTTGTCTGTTTCAAAGTCATTTGACTTCAGGACTAAAATTCCATGTTGATAGCTCCTTTGATAGTAAATGCAGGGTTGGTAGGATGCATGCATATTTTTTTCTTATTTTCTTTGAACAAAAACTGCAAAGCTGTCTGAAAAAGAAACAATAACCTATTTATTGCATACACTCAATTACCCTGCCTCTTTTTTCCTGCTTGTTACAAAACCCTAATTTTGCAAAATGACTTTAATGAACCTCTGCTCTTTATTTCTTGTTTAAAGCTTATCCCTTGCTTCTTTCTTCAGTCTCTGTTATTACCCTGCAATGATCATCAGCGTGTACAAAGGCAGTTACCAGTTTCCAAGACATTTTTGCTGCATAGCTAGGGTCATGTATATGCATGAAGCATTGGTGAAGGAGTAAATTTCATTACCTTTAAGTTATCACAGTAAGAAACCAGCTGAATGTTGTTTGAAAAACAAATACCATCTATTAAAATTAGTGAACAGGGGTGGCTGGTGGAGATGGTGCTTATGAATGAAACTTGGCACTTTGGCTATGACCCTAAATACTACCTGTTATCTCTGGGAGGTACAGATAACAGGCTGGGCTGTCAGATGCATGCTTGTGCTTTTGATAGACAATTTATATCATCTTTACATGTTACAAGTTTTTGGTTCCCAAGTAATATGATGAGTTCCCAGGATTTCCCCCTGTGTGGGACCACCTACAAGAATATTTCTACAATTACGTAATTTATGCTCTTATTGCTCCCATGCTAAATTGAAAAATAAAGTGCTTTCCAGGCTCACAGACAGGGAACTTGGATGCTTGGATGCTTTACATGTGAGCTGGCCAGTCACATGTAAAGTGACTGTGACATGACCACAAACTCAGGCTGCTTTCACTGTCCACCTGTCCGACCTGTCCAAATTAAATCACTTCACTACAAAAATTACACTTCCACTGGCTCCCATATCCTGAATGAGAGTAGAATTTGACTCTACACATACAGATTATTTTATTTATCTACATACATATGTGTAGAAATAATCCAGTGTAAGTAATTGCAGGGAACATGAGTGGTGCAGACCACCCACTACTCTTACTGAGTCTTACTGCTGTCATGCACCCAAACATCTAACAGGAGAAAGAGATTGATTGTTGAAAAGGCATTTCAGGTTGAAGGATCCCAGTCACCTCTGCAACTCAGTGTGACACCAGGACAGCAGAACGGAGGCCGAGACCCTACAGATGAAGTTGCCATGGGAGCCAGAGACTGCCAATATATCTCTGTGTGTAGCTCTCGCTACTGTGAGTGAAACAAGCAAAGGCATTTCAAAGGAGGAAGAAATCCCCTGAGATTTTATCTCCAACTTGTTTTCCAAAATCCAGATGACTCTCTTGTTTCATTATAGCGTATTTTAGCTGAAAACTAGTTCATTTCATCTTGAAAGGCTTGATTGGCAGCTTTAGAAAAACATAAGTTAGTATTTATTTCTGAAAATTAAAACCTTTGAACCATATTTAAGCTGAAAACAGCCTTCCCCAGTCTGGAGCACGCTAGGACCAGCAGTGATTGCATGTTGTTAGCACCTAGGAAGTCAGCAAGACCTGTAACTGGCAGTCTGAGTCCAGCTGGTAACAAAAATCCTCAAGCAAGCAGGGGACTGAGGCCTGCCTGCCTGTATCAGCAAAGTCCTTGAACTGAATGGCATAACCATGTTGCCCTCTGACTCTTCCCAAGATAAGACAGAGGGATATTAGCAGGGCTGCAACAGCAAATTTCACACCTAATCTTTTGCAATGGGTACCTAATAACCACAACAGATCCTTCTGTGTCTTGGCTTTTGCATTTGAGTGATATGATTACAAAATCTATGTGGATCTGTGTTTTATTTTCTTTCTGATGCAAATAAGAAGCATATGAAAATCCAGTTGGAGCAATTTCTGGTCTGTCAGGTCCACACAATTTCAAGAACACACACTCTAATATATCAAATTCTTTCATATTTATAGAATATGAGTTTCATTTCCTGAGCATGTAACAGAACTAAATTTGCACATAGGTATGCATCAGTAAGTAAGTGCAAATTAGTACTACAGTTATAATATGTTTACTAGGGTACTATATAAGGAATTAAAATCTCCACTGCTAGATGAAACCAAATATTGGGACATATAAATCTCAGTGGGACTAAGGATCATCACAACCTTCTTCGCTCTTCTCCCAGTTTTCAACATCTGTCACCTGACAAGCACTGACTATTTTTCCCTGTAAAAGAAAACAACTCTACCAAAACAAACATCCACTATTAGGCTTCATGCCAGAGAAATGGAGATCATTAGAAAGAAATAACAATCTGGGGGTGAGGTTAATTACATGCTTTCATGTACTACTAAAAGAGTTCAGATGTTAAATAGCACAGATTCTTCTTCCCTGACTGTTTCATTTCTAAGCTTGTATTTGATCAAATATCCTTCCAAGATTCAGTCTGAGTAGAAACCTTTTGGCAAGATTGTATGAAATAATCTGAGAGATTCTTAAAATTCATATAATTTTGAATTACTATTTTTTGTGTGTACAAAAAGAAGGAGAAGAAGAAAAGAAAAGGCTTTCAGAATTAGTCCTCACAGTGAGATCTTTTACTCTGTGGTAATGAAGGATTGCAAGCCCCTGCGCTTCCACCCACACACAGAGCAAATTTTAACTTAACATTAAGTGAACAGACTTTGTCCAGCCTTGCTGCTGAGTAGCAATAGCTGCTGCTTGCAGGCCAGGAGCACAAAAGAAGTGGGTGTTACAGGAGGAACTGTTGCTTGGTCCCTTTCATCAGCAGCTCTCTCCACAGCTGGAGGGCTGTATTTTAAACCCCATGCATTCTGCTTTGAACAGTACTTGGCACCACACTCGTGCTTTAGTGTTGCTTGCACCCGACTGTTCTCTCTAGGCATGGAAGAGCAAGACAACATGGATCGATTCCTGTTAGCTCCAGGTGGGACATCTCCTGGGCCAGAGCCCACAAGCCGCCGGGAAGCCTCAGATCCTGTAAACCTCAGCTGTGCTTCCCAAGGGCTGCTCAGCCATTGGGCTGTCCAGAAAATGCAGGAATTCAGATATTGAGCATCAATTTTGCTTTTTAGTCAGTACAACACCGTTTTTTTTAAGGAGAGAGAAATGCATAGCATAGTTATTGGCTGCTTTAGGACAGAACGTACGTGTCATGGGCACTTGCTTGAGAAGGAGGATTATATTGACCATTAAATACATAGAAACCTGCCTTAGTTTCCGGCTATCTCTAGGGTTTAATCTAACCTAACAGGCTGATGAGATAAAAATTTAGCGTGCACTTAGATGTGCTGGTTGAAAATGGACCTACAGCCATGCTACCTGCTTCCAGCAGCTTGTGGCTTGCACTCGGCCTCGTGTAATCCTCCTCCTCCACACGTTCAGCTCGAGCTTCAGCTGATATCCCAAGCAGTGGCTTATTGTACTGCACATGTGTGGTGGACATGTCCCTCCTCCTGAGCTGCTCAAATTTTAACCTCAGCAAGATCTGTCGGATCCCTAAGCTGTATCTTTGTCCTTTTTTTTTTTTTTCCTTCTGCCTGTAATTTTTCCCAAATGTCTTTTTAGGCAATGACATATGCAGGGACATCATTTTGCCTGATTCTGTGAAGGTATTAGTGAACAAACTTCAAACTTCCTTAAGGGTTAGGTTTAAGTATAGAAGCTGCTGGCCTATATATATATTTTTTTTCCTCTGTTCTTCTCTTATCTTTTTCTTCATTTGGTGCCTCATGAAATGACTCAGATCTTAACTCTTAAGTTTTCCCCACCACCCTGAAACCTCAAGCACAAGCTGATAGCCAGAAAAACATACAGATCGCCAGCAAAGGAGTTAATCCAGTGCTCATAATGCTTTTCGTTTCTGTGCAGTATGATTTTTTCTCGTACTTGCTTGAAAACAAAAATCAGAGTCTAGGAAATAAGTGAAGTGAAAATACTGAACTCACAGTCATGGGGGGAGCAAAAAATTAAATCAATTGTGAAAATAGACAAGAGAAAGTGTTTTGTTTGCCATATGCTTGTTTTTTCTAGATTTCATGTTTAGCTTCTAATACTAATGATTAGCAAATCATTGGTGAGGAGCATGATGACTATCACTATTGCAAAAGCAATCCTGACTGCTTCAATCTTCTAGCACTTTGCACATGCACACACCACAATTTCGAGTTAACCTCCAGCTTGCTACAGGATTTGACATGGTCACACACACGGCAGTGGAAGGCTCTTTGCTGCAAGGTTCAATCTGTGTTCAGCACTCCTCCCTTGAGCAGGGTGGCAATGGCCCAGAAGAGAGGGTCTAAGTGGGAGAGATTGTGAAAAGGGGAGGCAGAGAAATATGTAGCAGAGCAAGAAACAGTATGAGGAGGGATGAATAGGCACTTCCCATTGGGAAAGAGAAGTTAAACTTGCAGCTCCTATTGTGGGTAGGCAAAGAAGGGATCCAGCCACTTGACACATGCCTGGTGTTTCTCTGGGCAGAAGTGTCACTTATTTTTGTAGGATGAAGCACACAACAGTGTTCAAGCCCCTTCTGCTATAAATGAGCCTTTTGGAGAGTCCATAGATTGTGCTTTGACTGTCCTGAAAACTGGGGGAGGATTTTCTTGCAGCGGAAATATTGCCACAAGACCAGGGTGATGTGGGCACATGGTGCAGAACTGCTGCAGACTCACTGTTGCCAGGTCTGCTATGTCAGGACGCGCATCCTGGCTGGGGTTTCCTCCTTACTATTCTTCCTCACTGCAGTGCAGAAAAACAGTGTGCAATGTGTGTGTGTGTGTGTGTGTGAGGGGGGTGTCCATGTCCCTTGAGCTTGTTCTGCCCTCAGTGAAGCAGCAGATTGTGATAACACTTCAGGCTGCAGATCCCGAGAGCTCTGTCCCACTTTTGCTGCATACAAAACACTATCTTGTTGGTTCCTCCTTGAATACATGTTGATGCTGCCCTGTAAAGTGTTAAGGAGTGTTTAACAGGTCACAGAAGACAAAGTCAATCTGAGACCAATCTCAGGAATCTTAGCTTGATTCCAAACTACCCAAAATAACATGAAAATGTGAAGGTTTCCCTTCAAAAGGCACTCAGCACTGCAAAAGGAAGTCATTTTGAGAGTTTGCTTGCAGCATTGTGGACTGCCTGGTAAGTCCCAGGAACCTGGACTTTCTTCGTGCATTCTCCATGTTGTACTTCTCATCCTAAGCGACTGTGTCCTGTGGGGCAGTGATAAGAGAAAATGAACGTATCTTCATATGAATATGAAGATGAATGTTGTCCCTGAAATAGATGGGCTGAACACTGTTCCTGATTATAGCTTCATTTACTATGAAAATGTTTCTCCAGCTCAAAAGAGAAAAGGTGGATTTTCAATCTCACAAAAGCCCTGCTTTTTCAAGCCTGCATGCAGTTGCTTAATAAATTGCATTCTGACAGCCTTCAGACCACTTTTGTTTTTTAAATAACATATTGTTTAAATTGTGACAGTACCTAGAAGCTGTAGGATTCCACTGGGTAGGTCCTGCACAAATACAAAGGGGGGGTCCTACCCCCTCATGTTCTTTCCTTCTTTTATTATCCCTATGCCAGACAAGAAAATACCTGGAGTCAATAGACTGAGAGTGCAAACAAAGACATGGAGAAAAACTAGTCCCCAACTTTTTACCTAAATTGGAGGGAAGCAGTCACACAGCTTTAAGGTTAATGCAAGTCAGTCCTGTGGCTCTGTAATACATCTGGCATTGCTTTCAATAAAGTAAAAATTGCTTGGAAGAGGGAACAAGCAGAGGAGAATCAAAGGGGAAATGAGAAGGGAAAAACTGAGAATAGCAAGAGAAAACAAAACAAGAAAAGAAAATACACTGGACAGAGGGGAGACAAAAAAAAGGGGGGGGGGGGAGTATTGTTTTAACATTTTTAAGACCCAGATATTGCTGTGGCATGTGACTCCTAGTTATTGGCAGAAAATTACTTGTATAAAACCTAACTTTTGCCTCTATTTCTAAAATATCAAATACAAATAAGGCAGAAGAGAAATGCAGACAGGGTCAGCCTAGGTGGTGCATCTGGTTTGTGGTGATTAAGACCTATCTCTTGCGGCACAGATATGCCAGAGCGAGCATCACATCCCCCTGCTCTGGACGTGGTACCACTTATTCCTGCGTGAGCTGGCATCCCTTTGGCATGAGCTGGAAATGAGGCTCGAATTTGCTCCATCACTGCTCTGCCAAATTGATCAACACTGCTGATTTTAACAGATAGGCTTCTTGCTTTGATGCTGTTTTTCATGTTTGTGACAACTGAAGTTATTGCAGAACACCTTTGTCTCCTGTTAATTATCTCATAACAGTACAATACAGGTGTTCAAATTCATTGTATCACAAGATAATTTACCCTTCCATCTCTCAGACTATTTAATAATAGAATCAAAGAGCCTAGTGCCAGGCCATATGTTACTATGTTTACCTTAAGTTTCCCACTGGGAAACAGTAGAAATTGAAAGAAGGAACCCTCTTCAAAAGACAATTTAAAGCAGAAGCATATCTAATGTATGGTTCTTAAAGTACTCTTGGTATGTTTTTTATATATATTTGCTTATGATTCCTGCAAAGCTATGAGGCTGCAGGTGTTCTCAGGTCACTGAGCTCATTCTGGCACATGGCAAACACTACAACACATAATAAAAGTTCTCTCAGTTCTTCCCCTTGCTTGGCATAAGAACCTTCTTCTAATTTCTGAACTGAATTTTGACCTGGTCATCTGCTGTTCTGTTTCATTTGCCTTCTTCTCACATGTCATCTCTTGCTGATGCACTAACAACCAGCAGTGATATGCATGGATTTCACAATAGGCTTGATATGAGAAGTGAATTACAGTGGAAAATAAAGTTCTTTATCTCCTTTAAACCAAGACAACCAAAATGTACTTGCAAAAACTTGTGATTTGGGCTGAAATCTGATTATATCTGTATTTCAAATGAGTTGAGAAACAAGTTTAGACAAAAAGCTTTTTAACTTCATACATAAAGCTGAGTGAAAGAGGTAGGGTCCCTATTTCTCCCTCCCAGGACAGAGTTCCCTTCACTTTTTTAATTTAATTTTATTTTATTATATAATATTTTATTTTATTTATTGGTTGCCCTAATATCAAAGGAATGAAAAGCAATTATAGACTAAGGTCACTTAGTCTATAAGAAACAGATAAACAGGAAGGCAAGTATAGCAAGTTTTGGGGGAGATGACATTACCTTTCCTCCTGACGAACTTCAGGTCTGATGGAGAAATGAAACATTAAGGCTTGGCAGGAGTTCAGGAAAAGCGTTACAAACTGACAAGTTCTTGACACAGTTTAAAATGTATCACTTGTATAACTCAAAGGCAACCTGGAGTAACAAGCAAAGAAATAAAAGTCAAAATAATAATAATAAAGAAAAAATACAGAAAGCATCTAGTGCTTGTTTCCAAAATTCAAGGTCTAAAAGCAATAATGAATATCTGGTGCATCCACAAGGTTCTTCAGTAAACAAAGAATTTCAGCGGTATTTGGCTTGAGATCACAGGACGAGTTTAATATGCATATTCACCCTATGTGCTACATAAATGCAGCTTGAGCATTTAAACTTTAAAGTAAGGTAGGATTTCAGCTGAGAGAACGGCAATAATAATAGAAAGGATGTATGCCCAGCAGTGTTATAATTGCAAATGTTCTTTGTTTTTCCTTCGTTCTGAAACAGAATACAGTGCCAGAAGCCTCTTGCAGTCTGCGGGCAGCAACACATAGCAATCAAATGGGAAACGCTGGTATTTGGCTGAGAGTTTACCCTGATCCTTCTTAACTCAGCAGTTGATAAAACACAGCAGTGGCTTGTGGTGCCATCAGCTCCCCAGATGCCAACAGGTTTGTGTAACGGTTTGTTGCACTGTGAAAATACCTTTCCATCTGCCAAGTAAACATGTTCTGCAGGGCATATCAGCCCCTGCTATACTGCATGTGGCTTTGCCACCAATTCCTAAGGGTGGCTGACTTCTGAGTGATGCAAACTCCCAGAAACTACACAGCTGCATATGGAGAGCACCTGTGTGATAGGACCAAACCTTACACCACTGTGACTGAGACAGGGCTCAACTTTGTGGCACAAAACCAATTTGGTTTCATAACCCATCAGCAAGGGGCAGTTGAGCCCCCTTTCAGAGCTGGGGTGAGTGTCCTAGCTTCAGACTTCTCGGTCTGAAATTGCAGGTCTTTGTGAAAACCGGTGCTTTTGGCAAACTGCTGACTTGCACAACAAAACAAGAAAATGTGACAGATGTTTGGAAGAAGTGGGTTAGATCATGAATAAATTAGTCTTAATAATGGAGTGGAACTCAGCATTACAACCAATCCAGCACTGTGACTGCAGTGAGTGATGCTGCTATCCCTCCTCCTCCAGCTCCTGCTGTCTCCTCTCCCAGTTTCTACTGGCTCCAGTGACCATTCCAGTTGCAGGCTCAGTGGACCAGGGAGCTGATGCAGTGGAAAGTTAGTCCCCTTTTGGCCTGATCAGTTGCTCACCTGTGAGTGCTCAGGCTCCAGATCTGCTGCCAGGAAAGCCACAGGAACATCCCACCGAGACTGGTGGAAGAGAAAGAGAGAGGCAGAGCCTGTTATTTGCATTGGCAGCCTGCAATTATACAAGGTACAGCATAAGATCAAACTGCAAAGAAGCGCTTTGTAAGTGAAAGGGGTTAGCACTTCGACTATTTACATATTTTAGAGTTGACTGGAAAGTCTAAATATCAGAGATTTCACTGTTTTTATTTCACTGTTTTGTTTGGCTTAGGATGATACAGCTGTGTTGCTGTCAGGATTACTACTTTTCACAGACATCCAGTTCCTCAGCTGAATGTACACACATACCCTAACTTGTGGGACATATAAACTGCTTCAGATTAATTTAGCTTCCCTGACTTATTTTTCTCAGTTCTTAACAGTGAAAATAATAGAGCTTGCCTACCCGGTGTGTGCCTAATTAATTATTTCAAACCCTTTGGTTTTAAAACCCTTTGAAGATTACAGTGTTTGTGCATATCAAGTACTCGGGTGGAAAAGCTGTACGTATAGGTGATCTGCTCATTCTGAAAAATGGCATTTCTCTCCAGCGGAGGCAACTCTGAGAAGGTCACCTGAATTTTACAGCTTTACCTCCTTTTACAGAATCATGGGGCTGGAAGGATCTCCAAGAGTTTGTCCAGTTCTCTGGACAAGATGACCTAAGCCTGTCTTTCCCCACAGATGTTTGTTCAACCTGTTCTTGGCTCTCCAAGGACTCAATTCCAGATTCCTCAACCTCCACAGGAAATCTGTTCCTTTTCTCCTTCATCATTAGAAATGTTTTCCCGGTGTCTGACCTATTATTTCAGGTTTTGGTGCAGATGAATGTCTCCCAGGATAGGGTAGATGTGCTACTCTTCTGACTCCAAGCAACTCAGATACACTCTTCTGGGAGTGGACTGCCCCAAGCTGGACCCAGTCATCCATCTAAGACCCTGTTAGTGCTTTGATATATTCCATACTCTATAAATACCTGACGGGATGCAGACTTAAAGCTTGGGTTTCTCTGTATTAAAACTTACTGAGCTCCAGGCAGTTTTGGAGATAATGGAATTTTCATGTTACTTTAATTACAGCAATATTTCCTGTTACGTTGCACCAATTATAACATAAGCTGGATATGCTAGTAGTGGCTTAGTCAAAATGAAAGTAGCATTGTTATTTTAACGGTAATTACTATAGCCAAAGGAAAATCTTCAAGGAAGCCTCCACTTAAACTTCCCAACTTTTGAACAGTAGCTCAAATTCAACACTGCTTAAACTAAGAAATGATTTTTCAAGAACAACGGGAATACATACACACTCATAGAGTCTGTTTAGTCAGTATTCTGTATATCACCTTTCAGAAAAAAAAAAAAAAAAAAAAAAAGTAATAAATCATCAAGGGACAAAGGTCAGACAGACTGACTGAAAGGTGATATTTATATTGGACTCCTGGGATCAGATTCCACTATGACTTGTGTCCTTGCACTGGCGCGTAGGAAAGCTGAGGCTCTGCTGACCTGCTTCTACAGCGCTGAGCTTGAGCTGCTTTGGAGGGGTGCAAAGGCCCAGCTAAGTGAATTCATGGTAGTTAAAGTATCTTTCCAACCCTCTGCTTTTTCTTGACTCCTCTCCCACCCTTTTTTTTTTTTTTTTTTATTCACCTTATCAGTTTCCATTTGCACGTCCCCAGGCTGCTCTGCAGATAGTTTTGCTAGTGCATCCAGGACTGCATGCTGCAGCATGGGGAGAGGAATGATGATCTTGGTCAAGGAACACACCAGATCATTAAACCATCCTCAGCTTGTGCCAAAATTTCTCCTCAATATTATTTATTATTCCCATTATTATTATTCCCATTATTTAGGCTTTGGACAGTGGCAGTATTTTAGAAAGCTAACTTTTTGAGTAGGACCAATAAAAAAAAAAAAAAAAATCTGTTGAACAGATTTGAGGAAATACACTGGCTTTTTCTAAAAGGAAATATGTGAGTAGACTTCTTCCACATTTCTTGTTTATTTCTTTTATTATTAGTTCCAGTGTCAGAATAAAACATGTTTAAAAAACAAACAAATAAACAAACAAACAAACAAAAAACCTCCTTGAAAACACTTGTTTCCTGGCCAGCTACAATCTTCAGTCATGTATTTAGATATCCTGAGCAAAATGTTTTCCATATTATTTGGATAAATATTGCAACAAGTTAAAATGTCAGCAGAGTTTGCTAATGATGTCAGCGCTCACAAGTTGTGGTGAGTCTCTTCTCTGCACGCCTCATACACACACTCAACAAATCATCCCGGCAGTTCTGCTTACAAAATTAATTCCCCTAATTGCTATCAAGTTTGAACTGTTCCAGGCAGCTTAGTCTTCACTTAAATTATGGTTTTCAAGGGTTTAACAAATACATCTTAACTACCTCCTCCTAGAAAATATCCAAAAGGAAGGTTCTGTAGTAAACAGGATGAGTTCAAGCATGCATAAATGTATATAGTGCCAAGCTGGTTTAAGTACCCTGCAGTAAAAGCACTGCTTAAAATTTATAGTGAGATAATGACTGTGCATGAATTAATGCTCTGGAAAATAAGTCTTTGACTACAACTCTTTGCTTTTTACAGGCATGTAATTATCACGTTGCTCTTGCAGAGAGCTATCCACAAAACAACAATTTTGTGGGCAATAAAACAACTCTCAGCAAGGAGTTAATATCAGAAGTTACAGAAGACCACAAAAATGCTAACATTCTTGTATCTTCCCAAATTACAAATTAAGAAAAAAAAATAAATAAAGAAGAAAACAGTTGCAATCCCACATTATGTTTAGGTTCTGTATTTGTTACAATTATTTCTGCTACACTGTACTAACAGTTTCAGTTGCAGTAGGGAAGATGTGCTGCTGTGGGAGGCACAGGTTATAAGGAGAGAGATGCATTTTTATAAGACAGATGTACCTGAAATAGTTGGTAGGCTTTTGTGCACAAGGACCCTTCTTCAGTTCTGTTTTCCCTAAAATCAGCTTTGTGTGAAGCAGTCTGGGCACATCACCATCACTTTGGTCTTTAAAATTGCAGATGGGCCATCAGTACTCAGGTCATCCTTAGCTCCCAGACTGGGGAAGTGGCCTGACTGATTGACAATCACTTTTTTTTTTTTTTTTTTTTTTTTTTTTTTTTGGAAAAATTTTTTTTCTTCGCCAAATTTTTGGGGGAGGGGCCGACTTTTTGACAAACCCTTTTTTTTTTTTTTTTTTTTTTCTGACAAGATTGTTTTCATGCAGCAAATCTTTGGGAAGTGGCCTGACTGATTGACAATTTTTTTTTTTTTTTTTTTTTTTTTTTCTGACAAGATTGTTTTCATGCAGCAAATCTTTTCCTCGCATCAGTCCCCACACACACAAAACTTCTACTTGCATAGTCAGTGGTGGGTCTAAGTGGCCAAGATTGAGAAAGGCAGGAGATAAATGCTTAATTTGGCATGATTGCCAAGCATTCAGTGTGTAGAGAGCTAATCTAAAAGTTTATCACTTGCCTTACAAAAGATACCAATGAATATCAAAGCTTTGGCAGGGTTAGTACGAGACCACTCCCTCTTGGAGACAACAAGCCACTGAAGTGACTTGACCCCTCTGCAGGACTTTGCCCTCAGTCTCATGATTTTTGTAAAACAGTTGTAAAATACGGTTCAGGGAGGCAAGAAAATCGATGCCATTCCTGTTTCAGGAGACCAGACAGGGTTCCCAGAGGCTCAGGGGAGTGAAATGATCAGATATAAGTTCATCACTGAACAAAGAAAATGTCCCATCCCACACGCACACTGGTGCTAACGTAAGGCTAGATTTCACTGCCGGTGTGTGAGGAGGGGAGGTTTTTACAAGGAAATAGTTCACTCAGAATTACTGTTGGAGACAAGGCAAAGGGAATCTCCACTTTGCTCAAACAGTCAGAATGAACTGCAGCTGAAGGCACATGTTAAGTGCCAGGACAGAATTAAACTCAATAGGCCAGACTGAATTTGAACCACACTTGCCTCATCTCAGTGAGGACATTACAACAAAATCCTGTAAAATTTGCTATTTGGGCTATCTGCAAGAATCTACTGGGACTCCAAACCAATCAAAAATAAAAGCAACATGTTTTTGAACAAGTGACTGGGGACAGTGCCTAAAAGCTGAAATCAAAAACTGGAGTTCAAAGCACAGTCCACATGTGAACAGGCAGGAACATCCCGCAGGAACTACACAACTAGTGTAATGGGGAAGAGATAACAATAGCACAGACATTTTCGGTTCCTGAAAGACAGACTTTTCCCTAAGATTGCTGGGAATTTGAGATTTATTTTTTGGGGGAATACAGAATTAATAAAGACTTGCTTGTAGAAAAAAAAAAAAAAAAAAAAAAAAGAGAGAGAGAGACAGGATCATGCTGTGTAGACACTTCTCAATACAATAGATGGGCTTGACCAGAAACAGCAAGGCACAGGCCTTCCTATTGCTAATCTAGCAAAATGTATCCAGGGTTGGGGGGGAAATAGAGAGAGAGAGAAATAAAAGAAAGCTAAACCCTAGAGCTGTTTTTTAAGCTTATAACAACACTGTTGGTCAATGCGGTCTCACTGAAGTGAAACAGCTTTCCTGTCTGTAACACAGTGGAAATTCTACCTACTCTACTCTGCCTATCAAGTTAATGCTTCAAGATACTCTCGAGCCTGTTCCAAAACAAGTGAAATATACCTTTTTTTTGTATCTTTCCTGCCTTGAGCAAGAGCATATATTAGCTGGTTGTTCTAACATTCAGCAAGACTAATCCCTCACTGGAAGTTGAGAGAAAGAAATAAAAGCAAAGTGATGGCCCTAAATAAACTTACCACTTGAAATTCCTCTAAGTTACAGAGGCAGTTCCAATCTTTGGAGTTAAATCACTATAAAAACATTTTAGGACTCCTCAGTTTACATCTGGTGATCTGGTATAGCTCAGGAGTGAGTTAGTTAAAACCAAGCTTCTGAAGTCAAAATAAGAGATTTTCACCAGTTTAAGAAGGTTAAATTCCTTTCTGTTAAACTAATGCATTATTTTCACAGCCAGTATTTACATGTTGTTCCCCTGAATGGTTTTTTTTTTTTTTTTTTTTTTTTTTTTTGTCTCTCTCTTTTAAGCCTTCTTGATCTTGATCATACATATTATTTTGGGGTTGTAAAAGTAAACACATTTAAGTAAACACATTTTGAACACGGAGACACAGTGAAACAACAAGCACTTCCCATGCCCACTCAGTCGTGCTCCGGCTTGCCCTTGGAGGCTCATGCCCTCATCCACGCCAGCAGAAACATCTCTGTCCTGTAACAGCACTCGCCCTTTGCAAGGAGCCGTGGTCGTGCACGACACCAAGGCTTCTTCCTGCCTTTTGGGGGAACTTTGGTTTTCGCCCAGGAAGTGGCCTGGGGGTGGTTGCCTCTTTGCTAAAGGGGTTTCATGCCGTCTCTGCGTAGGACCAGCTCCACGTGATTTCCCAGCCATGATCAGCAGCTGCTGTGGAAACTCTGAGTCACTTAGTACTGCTGAAACCTGCAGAAAAAACTCAGCTTCTTCCCCAGCTGCAAGGTGGTCACCTAAAATAAGGTGATGGACCCCCACCCATCTGCCTCTCTTTGAGGCTGATTTCCCTGGGTATGGAGACAGGCCTAGGGCTTTCTTTTTAGTAGGCCAGGAGTTCTGGGGATGCCCTGTGGGTTTTGGGGAGCTCTATGGAAGGCAGCACAGCTTGGTGAAGAGGACAACCTTTAGAGGGATATTCTGGAGGGGAGGAGGACGTTCTTCAGAAGAAAAAATGCTCTGTGAGGAGAGCGGTCTTTGGAAGGTCTTGCCCGTTTGGGGGGGGAGGATGTCTTTTGGGGAGGAGAACGCCTTGGAGGGGACAACTTTTGGGGAGGATGAAGCTTTTCAGAGAAGGATGCCCCAGGAGTGGGGGGCGCTTTCTCTGAAGGAGGGTGCCATAGGGAAGGACGGCACCTTTTGGAGCGAGGACACCTTTGGGGAGGATGCCCTTGGAGAGGAGCATAGCCTTAGGAGGAGGTGCCGTTTGGGGAGGGGGACAGACTCCTTTCGCAGGGCAGAACATCCCTGCGAGCTGTGCACCAAACACACAGCAGCCCAGCGTGGCCTCCCCACACCGGACACAGCCAGGCCACCAACAGCACGGGTCGGACCCCCGCACAACACCCAGCCCGGGCACCGCCCGGCCGGCCGGGCACGGCACAGCCCCGGCCGGATCCAACCGGCCCGGCACGGACGAGGGCGGATCGCGGGGCGGGGCTGCGCCCTTGGGGGCGGGGCCTCCCCGCCCCCTGCCCTCTCCCGTCGCGCTCGCGGCCGTTGGCAGCCGTTGGCAGCCGTTGGCGACCGTTGGCGCCATGGGGCGGTGGGCGCTGGCCGCCGCGGTGTTGGCGGCGCTGCTCGGGGCGCTGCGGGCCGACACGCCGGCCAACTGCTCCTTCGCCGACCTGCAGGGCACCTGGGAGCTGCGCGTGTGGCGGGGCGGCGGCCGCCACAGCAACTGCTCCCAGCCCGGTGAGGGAGCGGCCGAGCCGGGGGGGCCGCGGCGCCGCGCGGGGGCCCGGGGGAAGGACGGGGTTAGCGCCGCCAGCGCTTCCTTCTTAATTTTAGCTACTCAGTGCAACGTTTTGCTTTTGCTTTTTTCCTCTTGCAGGAACCGTGGAAAGAAAAGTGGTAGTGAGTCTTCAGAAATTAGATGTGGCTCAGGACAGCCTGGGCAATTATGGCTTCTTCACTCTCATTTACAATCAAGGCTTTGAGCTTGTGATAAATGATTACAAATGGTTTGCCTTTTTTAAGGTGAGTTAACTTGGTGCTTTCTGCATCGCTACCTTTTGGAAAAACAGCTTGTGCTCAGGCTTTACCCTAGTCACTAAAAGCCAAAGTGGAATGGTTAGTTCACGTGGTTCTGCTTGGCCTGGATAGCGAAATGAGTGACAGAGTATACAGAAAGAGTTATAAGTGCCTGGGTAGGGAGAAGAGGGAGGGAATAGATACTTATGTTCCACATATTGCATTTTCTGAGAAATGTTACAAATGCTACTGCTTTCCATTCTGCCTGTGCTTACAGTGGTTGAAGGCCTTTGTGAAGCTAAATCTTGCAATTGTCTATGGGAAAGTATCTTTTTCAGTTTTCTTTGTGGTATCTGAGACCTAGTTGAAACACTGCTTTAAGTCTTCTTTCTCATTCTGAATTAAATTACTCAGAAACAAATTTTGCCTAGCAATGTATGTGGTAAAGATATAGAAGGTACTGCTAGTTGTTGTTTGTTTCTTTTGTGTTTGTTTGCTTTTTTTTTTTTTTTTTTTTTTTTTTTTTTTTTTTTTTTTTTTTTTTTTTTTTTTTTTTTTTTTTTTTTTTTTAATCTTTCCTAAAAAAATATTCTCAGGTACAGAAAAACATTTTCACAGTAGAGAGGCCATCTGCTCTTCTCACTGAACATTTTCTGAGAACTATTCCAAAGTTGTATCCCCAATTACTTTGTAAATTTTTAAGAATCTTCCTGCCACAAAAATTATTATTCTTTACAGAGGTGTGTGGTAAGGCAGTTCAGACCTCAGTAGGGTCTGTGAACAGTTGCTTTGTGACCTGATCCTGCATCTAGTTTCAGATGACCTGGTGGTGGTAAATTCCCCAGCTTTGTCTAAGTGTAAAACTTGAACTATATTTAGTGGCAAGGAGAGTGAAGAAAGGATTCTTCCTTCAAACTGGCCTTCTGGGAGTCACAGAAGCTGCTTTCAAATTGATGTTTTATATGTTAGCAGAAGTAAATGATACCATCTCCCAGGAAAGCACTAGCCATAGGAATGATACTGTATGAGGCTCTGACTTCACTGCAGCTTTCTCCTTGCCTGTTGGAGCCCATTAAGGCTGAAGGGAAAGGGCCATGTAGGTTGTCATTTTATAAGACTAATAGTGAAGCTGCTTGTGTGTACTTACCACTGAAAATTTTTAATGTAAGAGTTTTCCATAAGAGAGTCTTGCAGTTAAACAAGAGCAAAGTTTGAGAATGCTGAAGTTCTTGAATCTCTGCAAGGTAGTGACACTAAGTCGTTGTTGTGGGCACTCCTGATAAGATTGACAGACGAGGCAAGAAAACCTGCAAATGCTTGAGACTGCTTTACTCTGGAAGGATTGCCTCAGAAATTTCTCTTGCTGCAACACTTCCATAAGCTTCCATAATTCCCATAGATAGGAACCCTGCCTCAAGAGCAGTGAGGTATTGCTGCCTCTCTGAGTGTAGTAGAGCACTATATGTTTTAGTGTTACCTGTAAACTCAGGGATAGTGTGTGTCAGCTCTGATGGGGGAAATGCACAGTCATTGTGCTTGGATTTAGAGGGATAACTGAACCAATAAGCTGGGAATCCTCGGATTGATATTTAATCCTGAAATGCAAAGTTGCCTCACAAACTAAGAAATTGATCAACTGAGGAAAATTTTGATTATCAGACTAAATCTTGAACATGAGGAATTTAAGTGCAGAAGTGACAAGTAGCTTGCTCCAGAATGCAGAATTGTTTGCACTATTCTGAAGACAGTTCAAAGGCCCTGCAGGCTGTATTCCTGGGAAGTATCCATTGCAAAATTAATCCCCAGAGGTTCAGCACTAAGTGACTGATAAGCACTAAGATGATATCCTCATCTGTGCCTTTGAAAAGTGGTAAATGCATTGCCATGCAAGAGTGCTATTAAATAATATATGTTGGAGAGAATATCTGGAGATCGTTTAATCCAATTTACCATTCAGGCAGATACTTGGCTCACTCGGCTTTGAACAACAGAAATGCAGGATGCCTTGCTTGTTAATGTCAAAAAAAGTGTCATCCATCATTTTCAGATAAATGGTTTTGTCATTAGTTTTGCAGTTGATAATGGAAAAAAATAGCGAGCCAAACTTGTGAGTAGTAGGGATTGCATCAGCAAGACATGCTTGAACTAAAGATATATTTCTTCAAAGATTGCTCAAGGAATATGGCCCAAGTCAGTTACCTTCTGTAAAATCTCTCCTTTATGCTGTAAAGTTGATTACAGATTATGAAGGTGCAAGTATAATGGCTGAAAAGCACAGGGAAGTGTCCCAGCGTTTAATTAATGCCTTGTCCCCCATTCCTGCCCCTTCAAACTACTAGTTGACTTCGTTAGGTAAGAACTTGCCATGCTGTTAATCTGTAAAACTGTTAATTTCACAACAGTCAGAAGGGCATGGAGGCAAAGAAGTGATTCCTTATAACTGCTTGACCTTGCAATGTGTTTAGATAGGCACTTGCTTGCAGCCCAGTAAATATTTGATTACATTTGAAACTGAACTACAAAATGTGTAGTCCTGCTATAATAAAGTATTACTATGGTTCCCTCAGAATCAAATGCTGTTAGCACTGTTTTGGACCTATTCTACCATCTTCTACTGCAGATTATCGTGGGGGGGAAAAATAGTATACTCAGCCCAATGCACATTTTTGAGGATTTTTGAGGAATGATAGTCTATTGCCTAATACACTTTCAGGTGCAATTGTTAGGAGTAATTGTGTTATAGCAGACTTTGTTTGGTGTTCATCATAATTTTAGAAGCTCTTCGAGTTAAATAGAGTGAACAGGAATTCTAATTAGAGAGGGCTGTATACTTCCCTGGAAAGAAGCAAGAAGAAACATAAAAGCGGAGTATTGCTTAGCTTAGAATGCTACTTAGAATATGTGAAGGTATTAGACAATGTCTCTGGAATTCATGAAAAGGAAGATTTATCTCTGCTTGGGTCTTCCAGGTCAGATGACTTAGATCAAGAAGGTACTGAACTAATATTTCATATAGAGGCATTGTCTATGATTTTACTATTTCTTGAAGTTCTTTAGTATTACTCTGAAATAATTTTCCAGTGTGAACGCTGTTCTGGAGTTATCACTGAATTCTGGAATGACCTGTCATTTTGTGTTGCAAGGTGTAGTGTGTTTTCTGGGGAAAATGGTTTTCTTTCTAACTGATTGCTCCAGAAGAGCAAAGTTGTTTATCCTAGCAAAATTTCAACAAACTAAACTGCTTGCCACTTTATGAATATTACATAATAAGTAGGCAGGAAGCAGAGCTTTAAATTGGTTTCATACTATATTCTTTATGTTTTCCGCTCTTCTGTAAGAGGCTTAGAAGTAGCAGCAGCAGCAATATGGAAGAGGCCTTGCATGTCTTCTGTCACATAGTTGTGGATTTTGACTTGTCAAGAAGGTGTTCATACTCATAAAGTTTCAGTAGCGTTTATGTTGCAGTAAGGGTAAATTATGTGGCTAAAACCCACTTATGCTGTCAGGACACAAGAACATCCTGAATTACTTACTAGGAGCTTTAATTCTTTTTTCAGGTACTACAGTTGAACAGAGACTAGGCTACTAGGCTAAACAAACAGCAGTATTTTAGACAATATTTTTACTCCACTCCCAGTGTGAAGGGTCAGTTGGTACTAACTGAACTGACTTTGCATTTTTGCTTAAAGAGGCAAGGTATTGGTTGCTAGCAGGAATGTTATGGGTCTGTCCAAACTGCAACTTCAACAGAGTCACTGTGCTTTGTAGGTGTAAATACAGCCTGTTTGGGGGGAAGAGAGAGAGGAGAGGAGAGGAGAAAAAAAAAAAAAAAAAAAAAAAAAAAAAAAAAAAAAAAAAAAAAAATTCCACAGAAATCTGCATTAATAGTTTTTTGTTCTTCCAACTTACTAGTCACCCACTAAAGTTTTCTTAAGACTCCACTGACTTTAAAGTTTTTTGTTCTTATACCTGGAAGTGTGGGGAGATAGCTTCCTGCAACAAAGGGATGGATTAGGTGATCGTATTGATATATTCTTTTTTCTTTCTTTCTTTTTTTTTTTCCCTCCTAAATTTGCTTTAGTAGTTTATGTGAATAATCCCAGCAGTTTGATTATTTCTAACCACTTTTTAACAGCATCCTACCTCATTTTTGTATTGTTGCTACTTGTAACAAAGTCAAGTTCTGCTCAGTGTTCGGTTTGCATCACAAAAGAGCAACCTGGTTGCTGTTTATGTGGGAGCTTGCTTCTGCTCCTTATTTAATGTGTAGTGATAGTTAGGCAGGGGACTGTATGTGGATAAAAAATGAGTTGGCAGAAGCTTGTCTGTGTGCTTCTGATAAAGTTCTAAGGATTCTGCAAGCCTAAGCATGATAGAAGGCTTTCCTCATGATAGCAAAACAAATAACATCAGCAGCTAGAGTGAGAGGAGAAGTTGAAGCTACCTTACCTTAATTATGTGATTTGTCTGTTGTATTAATGTAAAATTACAATTTTGGAAAGATTTTTTTTAATAATATTTGTCCCTTTGTCTAAAGGATGAAGCTAAGGGGTGATTTTTCTGACTTTTGAGATGTCCTCTAGCAAAAAAAAAAAAAAAAAAAGTTTGGCATCTTGTACATTAACATTACTTCAGATCAAAGAAACAATTTGACTGTAGAGCATTCCACTACTGAAGTTGCAAAGCTTTTCCTGACTGGCTTCGTGTCATCTTGCTCTTATTTTTCCTTTTTCCCAGCAGACCCAAGTTACAACTACCACTTCCTTGCTGAAGTAACCAACCTTGACGATTGGCAGTATCAAGGCTTAGGTGTCAGCATGTTTTAACTAAAAATGAATGCATTTTGCAGAGTTGTTCATACTATTTAATTCTGCTAATCAATGGGAAGTTGATTTCAAGTCTGTCCTGGTTGGACTTGGCTATCAACATGCATCTGCAGTTTCCTTTCCTGCAGTGTAAATGTGAAAGCATAAACCACTGTATTGCAGAATCCGTTCTTCAACAAAGCAAATGCATGTGAAGCTGACTTGCATCTTGCATTTGCTTGCATCTTTTAACAGATAACAGGATGCAGTGACTTGTTCTGATAATCTCATCTACTGTAATTTTGCACTGCAGAGCACCCAATTCTGGAATCCTATTCAAATTAAGAATGTGCTTCCCAAATTGAAATATCTATGCATATTTGTAAACTTAATGGCAAATGAGAGGCAGATCTTTCCATCAGGTTTAATGTATGTGGCAGTATCTGCTCCTAGAACTTGTGTTGGCTTAAATCAAGGGCAATAGGTATATAAGGTGATGGGGTGGCAGGTGCTGTAGATAGCATTGCTGAGCCTGTTAAATTTGTGTTCGATAAGGTCTCTTGTGCCCTTCTTGCTTGCCGAAGGAGATGAAAAAGGTAAAAGTTTTAAACATTTTTTTTTCTTTTAATGAAGGTGCAATTAGATTACTTGATAATAACCTAAATTGGAAAAACTTTGGTACAGTTTAAAAAAAAAAAAAGCCTAAGTTCAGGTATCTAGTAGCATAAGATATATATAAGCATAACTTAAAAGTAAAGATTTGCAATAGACTTCAAAGTTAATCTTTTCAAGTTTCAGAGGGTGAACTGTAAATCTAGCTTGTAGTTTCTGCGGGAGTTTGTTACAGTTTAGTTAGGTGCTTGGTTGGGGCTTACCTAATTGCTGTGGATGTAAGAATTTCATCAGCCCATGCTCACAAGTGGCCTAACCACAGTTGTCTTTTATTGCTTTAGACATTGAAACCATGATCATAAGACTATCTAACTGGTGAGGAAATGCATGCAGCAGTTGTCCAGCAGTCCCAGCCATTGCCCTCCATGGCAGGAGACTGCTCTGCAGTGCATGGATGTGGTTGTATGCTGGCAGCTCAGCAGTTTTCATTGACTCTGACATTGTTAATGCAAAACTTTCTGAGTCAGTGATGGTTCAGGAATGGTATCACACTGAACTGGTGCAGCTTATGTGTTAGTCACATCCCTGTGTGACTGTTGTTTGGGAAGGCAGGTCACTAGAAACAGCTACAGTCAGACTTGCCTCATCTCAGAGCGCTTCTGTGATCCCAGGAAGTACTGTGTGTTTGTACTGAAACACTGATTTGATGTTGTGCCCTCTTGGTAGTAAACGGTCTGTACCAGTGTGTGACTTTTGTGGCAACAATTTGTGATCTTATTTTGTTTCCTCTAATGTATGACTTACTGGGTAGTTAACACACTTGTAGAAGTTTACTGGGTAGTTAACACACTTGTAGAAGTTAAGCATAAGTTTTTGGAGGTGTGTTTTCTTTTATTTTTATTTTTAGAGGTCATAGGCAGGATATGGGAAGTAAGTTGGGATTTAATTTCCAGCTGCTGAAGTTTGGGGGATTGCTTGAGTTAAGCTTAAACACCGACCACTTGAAAGTGGGTTTTTGTCATTTGCTTGTTTGTCTTAAAACATTGCCCCTGAATACCTCCTTCACAGTTCAGGTTGTATGTATGAACTGACAGAATACAATAAGAAGAATATTAAATTCATTTGCCCCCAAAATAGCCTGTAAAACTTATGTGAATAGTCTGTCTTAAAAGTGCTAAATGCCCAAAAAGGGAAAGGAGGTTTTTAAGGAGGAGAGGAAAAAGAAAAAATAAAAATGGTTTCAATTAAAAAGCAAGGTGCTGAGTAACAGGTGTATGATTACCTATTTTACCATAAGTCCGAAGCATATCCCACTTGTTATGTATCAATATAATCTCTTGCACTAGTCAGGGCCTCCATCTGAATGTTGCAGGAAGCAGGCCTATTTTTTGAGTACTTGGGTATCAAGTATTCAGGTTCAAGGCAGGTACTGATCAAGAAATACTGTGCTTGGGCTTGTATTAAACTGTGACAGATTTTAGAAAGACAGGTAGGTGTTCATTTGTAGTTACATGGAGCCAAATACAATGTTCCAGCAGTAGCTTATTGATGTAAGGTCAGTAACTTTTTGCTCATGCTAGTGTCTGCATTTTTAGAAGTGCTGTTGCAAAAAAAAGAAATGGCCTTGTCCTTGGTATTTGGAGGAATTCTTTCCTGCATTGCACAAACTTATTTCCAGCTAGATGCCTTTGATATTTTTCCTAGAAAGTAGCTATTTAACTACCTTGCTAGTTGATACCAATACTAATGCATGCTTTGTTGCTAAAAATGAGCTACACCTGATTGTTGTCTTGTAGTAAGTTGTTAGAGATCTGTTTTTTATCCACTTTTTTTTTTTCTTAAGCGTTATTTGTTTTCCACTTGAGCGTGATACCAGTTGAACTAGAGGCCACTTGCTCTGAAATGCAGACCAAGAAGCAGTTGGGTGGAATAGATCTACTGCTATGCTAGCAAATGTCTCTGTTCTACATAAGTATAACCTCTTTACACTGCAGTACAAAAAGGAAGGCCCAAATGTGACCAGCTACTGTAATGAGACTCTACCTGGATGGGTACATGATGTACTTGGCCACAACTGGGCTTGTTTCAGTGGACAGAAGATTTCTTCTGCTTCTTCAGATGTTCATAAAAACAAGCTACCTTTCCAGAAGCCTAGGGGAAGGTAAGCCAACAGATGAGTGAACTGTCACTGAAAATAACACTTTTAGTAACTCTTCTTCAAGATTAATCCTAAACCCTGCAGACCAGTTTTGTGACTAGCTGAACAAAGTTAATATACTTGACCTGTATTGTAAAAAAAAGAGACCAGATTTGTTGCTTTGTGAGAGGAAGCTCTTCCAGGCTGTAATGAATAATATTTCAGGTTAATCCCCAGCACTACCAGTATGTCCAAAGACAGGCAAGGATGTGCCTGCTCCTTCAGTCTGTTGTTTTCAGCAGTTTCTATTAGTCTGGTCGCAATTGTGACATTTCTAAAGGAGGTGATTTTATCTTTCTAGTTAAAGGCTGATTCAAATGTCAGGAGTCTTGCCTTGGGTCCAATTACTACATATCTCTTTATTAGTACCTGCTGTAAGACTCTTTCAGAATTAATGCTGTTGGCAAACACCTTCATATTTAGCTTGGAAAGCACTATATATATGTTTTTTTCCTTCCATCTCAGTCCTTCTCTTATTGTTTTGTTTGATTTCATTTACAGACTTTCAAGCAGACGTTATGTGCACAACTTTGACTTCGTAAATGCAATTAATACTCTCCAGAAGTCCTGGAGAGCAACAAGATACAAAGAATATGAGAACCTATCCCTGGAAGAGCTAACCAAAAGAGGTGGAGGTCTCTATTCCAGAGCTCCAAGGTACTAAGGCCTGTTACTGTGGTCTAGACCCTCAGCACACTGCCACAAAGATGCTGCTGTGAAATGCAGCATGATGCATTTCATGAAGCATGAATTTCATTTCATTCTTCTCTAGGAAGAGATGCAGCTCTTCCTAGCTGACTTTTTGACTTGTAGTTCAGATGCACAATCATGTTTCAAGCTGTTCTGGCTCATTTTTGTGGAGCGCCAACTTATTTCACTGTTTGAATAGTCATTCCTAAGCATCTGTTATCTCAAGCAGCTGAGATAAATAGGGTTATTCAGCTTCTCATCATATATGCAGCAAAGAGGTAGGGACAGTCTCTGTTCCCTTCCTCCACACCTGTCTACCTATCAGCTACTTGCCATAGCCGTAAGCTGCCTTGGTTCAGCTAATTCATATTTTCAGTTAAAAAAAGGTGAAGCACATTCCCTTCTTAAATATGAAGAGTGAAGGTTTTCTGAGAGAAATCCTTGGTTACTACAACAACTTGCTTTGCCTGTGACCAGGGTCCCTCTCTGACTAGAGCAGAGGAGCTCTGACTACCTCTTTTGTGAGGTAGTGTGAAGCAGCCCTGAAAGATTATTCTTTCATGTGTATGGTCCTCTTTTACATCATTAAGAGTTCTTTCATCTGAAATTTCCTTTCTTGAAAGCAATTTTACTTTTGCTTTCCCCACCTTCCTGGCCTTCAACCCTAATACTGCTTTGAGTAGGAACATCACCAACCTTTTCAAATGGCAACAATTTTATATTTGCACACGAAAGTCTTTTAATTAAAAATTCAGATCTGCATGAGAGTATTATATAAACTATCATGGCTTCATCCTACAGAAAAGTATTTATAAAGATAGTGTCTTAATACATACATTCATTTGGAAACTGTCACTGTGCAGCACCATAACTGTATCTTTTCCTTCCCTCTGCTGGTGCTTTATTAACAGGCAGCATAGCTGGTGTCTGTGAGTAGTACTTGACACTTGATTGTGGAACAAGCGCTGCATCATGTGAATGCTTAATGTAGGATTCTCCTGCCTTGCTGATGTATATAAGCATGCAAACATGCATCTTGGTTGCAGTGCTAATTGCTTGGTGGCAAATGAGGATTAGTAGCCTTCAAAACTGTTTGAACAGTCACAGTAAAACTTGCTCCAGGGAAATCTTCTGGGGAAGTGGAACTACAGTTATTGAAGTGTTGATGTAAATCATGTCACCGTCTCTGTCTGCAATTAAAGTCTTTAGTTGCTGGCCGTGCATGCTGCCAAGGCAAGATACCTTCTGCAATTATAGATACCCTGCATATTTTGTACTAGCAGAGAGGTAAAATAGCTCTTGGAGAGTTCTCCGTTGCAGTTGGCAAGTTATTTCAGCACCTTCAATTAGTTCAAAAGTATTTTAACTTGACAAGTTTGTGAGTACTTCATAATATAGTTCCCTCTTGAAGGGATTTGAAATTCAGCATTCTGCTGAAACTAATCTCTTGAGATTTATACCCGCTCAGCATAGATGGAGACTATTTGAAATTGCGTAGCGTGAAACTAAGCAACCCACAGAAGACAGATTGTGCCAACAGAGTGTTTTTTTTGTGATTTGTTTCCTTCCCTGGTGTGTCATATGTTACTCAAAAGTGTGTTCTTCTTTTTAGACCAAAGCCTGCACCCATAACACCCGAGTTGCTCAAAAAAGCTTCAAGCTTACCAGAATCCTGGGACTGGAGAAATGTGAATGGTATCAATTATGTCAGCCCTGTTCGGAATCAAGGTAAAAATTCAAAACTCTTTAAGTGAAATTCTCTAGAGCTCCTCTGATCTATTTTGTAACTTGCTGTTAACGTGAAGGCTTTCCATCCCACCTTGCCATTGACAGGTGGTGTTTTTGCTATGAGCACCCTGTGAAAACCAGGTGGGGTTCTGGCTGACAATGCCATGTCAAAATAGAAGGTGATATTGGCTTATGCAAACAGCCATGACTTTTACTGGACAGCAAGCCAATTACTACAGTGCCCTACATACAGCCACCAAGTTTTGTCCTGTCTCAGTCATGGCTGTCTGCACATTGACAGAACTGATAGTTGGTTCTTCCAGTAGTTCTTGTTGATAGTAAATTATCACGTAGCTTAAAAGTATTTTAATGGGTTTATTTTTATACTATCCTCAAATTTTATCACTCCAATAACTTCAGGACTTAAATGACTAGCTGTAAAAGGAGGTGTTTGGTGTAATGAATAGAGTGTATGCTGATATTTACTCTCCAAAACCACTTTTTTTCTGCAACAGGGAAATATTTAGCTCAGAGTAGACCTAGGTCTACCATTTTGGTGTATGTTTATGTCCCAGAGATGAGTGCTATTACAGCATGTGTAAGAAATACCTGTTCCACTTTAGAATCAGCTAGCTCTGTCTTAGAAACCAGGAGTGGATGCAGTTAGTATATCACTTCTCAATCATTTCCAAATAAATTTGCCTCTTCTGTTAGCTTTCTAGCTAGAAAAATTAAATCTGCCAGCTAGATTTTTGATAGTAGAGGAGGCATGGGAGTGCTATAGGAGTTGTAGCTCACAAGTTGGCACCTCCTGTCACTTCACATTATGAAAAATATTAGCAAGAAGTTATGTAGTCCTACACAGGTGCAGGTCTTGGACCTGTTCTTTATTCTGATGTGAACAGTTGATTCTAACAGCTATTTTGCCCATTTCCAACTAAAGGAACACTTGATCTTCATACCATTCTTCATACCGTTGTTTCAAGTGTCCTGTAAATGAGGAATGGTATGTTCCTTCCATTAATAAAGCTGCCTATACTTTTCATGCAATCTGAGAATCTAAGCTGCATATGTTAAACACAGACTATTCAGTCTGTGCTGTTAAATAGGAGTTTTGTTTTCTGTCTCTCGAAGAAAACCCAAAATTGATCTTAAGCAAAGTGGTGCTGTCGTAACAATTAAGTTTTGCTTATTTTAGCTTGTGTGATTTGCTGAGGCATTGGATATTGATGCTTCATTAAAATGATGACATTGAGATTTTTTTGTTACACATTTTAAGTTACTGCTAAACAGAAAATGCCATGAGAAAGCAGGCCATAAACATTGCAGTGCAAGTTGTCTGGTCTGTGTGGAGAGAATTGTATGAATTGGAAGATTATGCTTTCACAGATCTCTTGCATCCTTTTGGAGTCACTAGTCTTTATTCTCAAGAGAAATTCAACTGAAGTGTTTGAGAACTACAAAGAATGTGCACTTTTCCTTTAAAATACCTTGAGGTGACAGGTTTCATGCAACTAAAGTTGTTTTTGATTAAATTTACTGATAACATGTTAGCATCCCTGCTAGCATTTCCTATAGTCAGGAAAGCAGAAAGTTAAGTTCAAGTTGTTTATAATGCAGTCACTGCATTACAGTAAAGCAAGCCTCAGAACCATAAGGAAACAGAGTTAACAAATTCTAGACTTTCTGTGAGACAGAGATGTTCTTTGGAGATTCAGGCTTGTCATTGCTTGTTAGCAACTTTGCTGTCTGTTGCAATTACTGACTCCTGTGAGGTTTCTCTGCAGATCAAAGTAGGTAGAAAGACTGGACAGCTGGTTCTTCTCCAAGCAGTCTTTGTCCTATCGTTACTGCTCATAACGTAATGATCTTGCTCTACAGAGTCATTTGATTCTAATGCTGCTGAAGTTTTAATTGACACTAGAATAGCATTTGTGGGAAGCCACAGAAATGCAATTATGCTGGTTCTCTCTCGATAGTTAAAAATGTACCTGTCACATTAAAAGCCTCTCATGTACCATAGTGGTGATGGCAAAGACATCTCAGCAGGTTAACTGATTTCAGAATGAAAAGGTTGCATTAATTGTATTTTTTGACTTTTTTTTTTTTTTTTCCCTCACACAATGCAAAAAAAAATGTGGCATGGTTAATCTCAGATGCTGAGTGGGAGTGGGAGGCACCTTTTGTGATTTCAGTCAGCCCTGCTGGGCAAAGTATTCATGTACGAGTTGGCTTTGCCCCTTCTTTTCAGAGATGTGTCTAATTGAGGGAAGGTATAATTTCAAAGTCCTGCTTGTATAATCACTCTGGTTTTATACACCTACACAGTTCAGAAAAATTTTTTTGTTGTTTTTTTTTTTTTTTTTTTTTTTTTTTTTGTTTTGTTTTGTTTTGTTTTGTTTTTTTTCAAGCTGCCCTCCTTTTCATAGCTCTGCAATATTTGACCTACCTGCTGTCAGGAAACATAAAGAAACTGGGCGCCTTGGTGACAACCAGTAGATAAAGTTGTCTAAGTTATTGTCCTTCCCTGTGATGCTTGCTATTCCATTTTGAAAGGTTCTTACTGTGTTACTAGAAATTCCCAAGAAGTAGAGAGGCATAAAACTAAGACGCAAACCTTGCCCCAAAAGTAAGGGGAATAAGGAGTAAGACAACAGGAGTCAGACAACAGAACAGAAACTGCTTCTGAAAAGCCAGTCTACAATTAAATGCCCTTGGGAGGTAAGGGGAGCAGGGATGAAACCACTAAATTAGACCTGTCATTTAAACTGCTAGCTTTTTGAGTTATTTTAGAAGTAGTTTTGCAAGTATTTTTTGTTGTTGTTGTNGGGGGAGGGATTAGTTTAAATGCACTGATAAATTTAAACTTTGTAGAGCAATATTCACAGCATTAATTTAAAACAGTTCACTGCCTCTTGGTAGATTTGTTCTGTAGAAAGTTGTAATCTGAGATGGAAAGTTATGAGCTTTCTCTGCCCTGTACCTGTAGGCTCATTCTGACAATGTAGCATAACTCTGAAATGATACAACTAGGATATATTGAAGAGCCATATAGTCTCTTAGTCTCTTGTTCTGAAATAAACTCAGACTTACTTAAAGTGCTGCTAAGATTATGTGTTTTAAATGGAATTGCCTGCGTGCATATTTAAAGAGTTTGTTTTGTTTTTTTTCCTTCTTCCAGTGAGTGTGTAACTTCTGATTGCTGTAAGCCAGTGTGGTAGACTGTTACTTTCTATAGTGGACTTCCATACTATGCTTTGTATGGAAGTGACCTTTCTTAGTGTTTTTTCTTCTCTCTCTCCTCAGCCTCATGTGGCAGTTGCTATGCCTTTTCTTCCATGGGCATGCTGGAAGCAAGAATACGTATCCTAACAAACAATACTCAGAGGCCAGTCTTTAGTCCCCAGCAGGTTGTGTCTTGCAGCCAGTATTCTCAAGGTAAGTATGCTAGTATAGAAAGACTGAATTCCAGCATCCTGGAAGCATATGCAGAGGGAGGAGGAACATATGGGGAGGGAGGATAGCAGAAAGAGCAAAAGTGATAACTGAGGCTCTTCAAAGGACCAGATGCACATTATGACATGTTTGTTTGTTGTTTTTAACCGTATTTATCTGATTACTTCTGACACTCCATCATCTACACCAAGTAGATGAGGTGGTGGTCTGTGCATTATAGTCTTCCCACTATAGCTCTCACTGTGATCGGCAGATGTGTTTTGTGTGGCCGTAACTAATATGGAATATTAAGATTGTCTGAATAGCTGCAGTTGGTTTTAAATACTGTGTCCAAAAGTGTTCCAGAAGATTTGAGGGGGAAAATCTCCCGTCTCAAAAATAATCACCGATGGTATAACAAGATATTTTATCTGTTTAGGATGTGATGGTGGCTTTCCATATCTCATTGCTGGAAAGTATGTCCAAGACTTTGGCATTGTGGAAGAGGACTGCTTCCCTTACACGGCTGAGGATTCTCCATGCACTTTCAAGCGCAACTGCTATCACTATTACTCTTCTGAGTATCACTATGTTGGTGGTTTCTATGGAGGCTGTAACGAAGCCCTGATGAAACTTGAGCTTGTTCTGCATGGGCCAATGGCTGTTGCTTTTGAAGTTTATAATGATTTCATGCTCTATAAGGAGGGAATCTACCATCACACTGGGCTGCAGGATGAATTCAACCCTTTTGAACTGACCAATCATGCTGTCCTGCTGGTGGGCTATGGTAAAGACCCAGAAAGTGGTGAGAAGTTCTGGATTGTGAAGAACAGCTGGGGCACCTCATGGGGAGAGAATGGCTACTTCCGAATCCGCCGTGGCACTGACGAATGTGCAATTGAGAGCATCGCGGTGGCTGCAACTCCTATTCCAAAGCTATAAATGCAAAGATCCTCATCCAGTGCCTTGTCTGAGAAGCACATCTCCAGCTGTAAGAACATACTGATTGTTAAAAGGGACTGTCCCCTGTCTTAATCAGGAGAACTTTAAGAAATTTTCTAGAACAGAGGAAGCAATTTCCCTCATGATAAGTGTGGACATTGCATAACTTGGCTCTGAACTCTGCAGACTTTTTTGGAGTCTGGCAGTAAATCACTTAAAATACAATTCCCATTACAGTAACAATGGTGATGGCTACTCATCACTGGATATAAATCCTCAGTCAGAAGTTTCATTTTCTTCCATGGACAACTTGGAACTTTAGATTTCATAGATTATTGTAATAATGGCTTCTCCATACTCTGAAAGGACAATGTAGTGCCTTCTCAAAAATCAGGAAATTAAGTAAGTGTGCATGTAGGTGAGGGAGAGGGAATAAGCAATTATACTGATTAAAAGGAAATTTGTGAGGCCTCAAGTGTTTAGCAAAAGTGCATGTCAGACCCTTACCACCATAAAAATTAATTCTACATCTTGGACTGTTACTAGATGTTTCTGGTCCTGGATTTCATCGCTCTACTTTGTAATTAATTACCTCAGACTTCAATAAAAGTTACCTAACTCCTGTAGGAGTTAATCTGTGCGAACACTTGGTTGTTTATTTCTGTGATCTGTTCCAGATTTTGAACTTCTTGAAAGTTTTGTAAAGAACTTTGGTTTAGCGGGATTTACGGTAACGAGGAAGGACAATGAGAAGAGAGAAGAACCAGAAATAATCCAACTGAGGCCAAGCTTTTCATAGCAACACCAAGCAGATTGTGTTGCAAAGTAGTAGTCTTTGTGGTAGATATAGAGCAATTAATTAAATTGCCTAATTCCCCAATAATCATGTTTAAACCCTTTGTTCATGCATTTCAAGTATGCAAGGTAGAAAGACAGGGTTAGAAGAATTGCTGCAGTTACAAATAGGGAGCTGTTTCTTCATAGATGAAAATGAAATGTAGCAGAGGACTTGGTTAAACAGCACCATTTTTGCTGTTCTTGGCATGAATGAGTAATAAATGTGTAAGCAGAAGTTGAGATCCAACTTCATGGACTAGAAATAGATACTTCAGTAATTGTCTGTTAAAGTAGCAATAGTACTAGTTAGTACTTTACTGTAATGGGATCTCTTCTTTTGGGATGAGTGGGGTTGCTGTTATTAAGAAAATGAAGTCAAAAAGAGCTAGTTGACAATTTGTAATCAAATATGCTATATAACTTAGGTGGGTAAATTCCCAATATGGGAATTTCAAAAAAAAAAACCTGCTTAACTCTTATTTGCTGAAGTTGAGGGGTATGGGATGAATAACTTCATATGTGAGTGTTCTCTCCCTGCCATTCTTTCAAAAAATACCAGACTTTGGTAACTTGGGGTTTTAGCTGCTTCTGTGGGCAGAGTTTTAATAAGAATTTCCAGAATAGCTTATACAGTGCACTAGATTGCTTTAGTTGAGGGAATTGGCAGGGGAAACAAAGAGCAGATAACTTTTTCTTCCTAATCACTTTGTTCAGTGTTACTGCAAAACTGGGCTCTGTCCTAGGGGAGCTTAACCTTTCAGAAGTGGTTGTGGTCCGCTGTGAAGACACAAGGGGGGAAAGCCTGAATATATTGCCTGAAATGCACAACTGCATGCATAACATTTTTATCTTGTATTTTACTCTGTCAACAACCTCTTGCCTCTTCCCTTTCCCAAACCCGTGCCCTCGGGGGGAAGAGTACTGCTGGAGTGGGGGAGAAGATACTGCTTTTCCCTCCCTTCTTTTTGTGTAGCAGGGAGCTTAACTGTAAGGTTTTTTCTTTCCCCAGACAGTGGGGGCTTGGCTGAATAGCTGAGAGGTGCCAGCCTCTCTTGTGTATGTCAGAGCACAGCCTCACTGAAGTCCTCATTTACACCACTTTGGTGTAGAGCAAAAGCACCTCAACAGCAAAATAAAAGGTATTAGCTAGAATAGAACACTGTCCTAGTACCCTTGTACCTAGACTGATTGACATCTAACTCTGGTTTCCCCACACAGCAGTGTGTTATACAGGTAGATAGATGTTTAAGTGCTCTTAAAACATGGCTCTCAACCTAACCAGTTGCTAGCAGAAAAGTCCAAGTGTATTTAAAAAAAAAAAAAAAAA
>VZSV01000042.1:3376928-3424907 GCA_013398735.1 Nothocercus julius
CTGTGTCCAGTTCTGGGCTCCCCAGTTCAAGAGGGATGTGGAGCTGCTGGAGAGAGTCCAGCACAGGGCTACGAGGATGATGAGGGGCCTGGAACATCTGCCCTATGAGGAAAGGCTGAGAGAGCTGGGCCTGTTCAGCCTGGAGAAGAGAAGGCTGAGAGACCTCATCAGTGTCTATCAGTACCTCAAGGGAGGCAGTGAGGAGGATGGGGTTGGCCTCTTCTCAGTGGTGGCCGCTGATAGGACTAGAGGAAATGGCCACAAACAGAAGCACCAAAAGTTCCACAGGAACTTTAGGAAAAATTTCTTGCCAGTGAGGGTGACAGAGCACTGGAAGAGGCTGCCCAGGGAAGTTGTGGGGTCTCCTTCTCTGGAGATCTTCAAGACCCGCTTGGACGCAGTCCTGAGCCACCTGCTCTAGGTGACCCTGCATGTGTAGGGGGGTTGGACTAGATGATCTCTAGAGGTCCCTTCCAACCTTAAGCATTCTATGATTCTATGATTCTTTGTTAAAAGTTCTGTCTCTGGGCAACAGGAAGAAAAGCCTCATGGTTGCTTTTGGGCCAAATGGATCATTCTGGGAGAAGAAGCAAGTTGCTTCTTTCCTGGAGCATGAGAAGAGTGTTCGGAAGGAGACGCTTCTGAAAGGAGACACGAGCAGAGAGAAGCAAAGGGTGAAAGGAAGGCAGCGACTGTGGAGCCTGAAGGATGAGTGGAAACCAGTGAGGAGAACAAAATGCCCATGATACAGCCAGGCCACGGGCAGGACAGGAAGCAAAGGATTTCTCCTGCTGTCCCGGCAGCGGTCCGCATGAGCTTGCTGAGCCTATGCAAAGCTCTAGAATTTGCTGCACAAATTTTGCTGCAAAGATATCATGGGCCATTTTAATGTCTCCCTGAATTTCCAAAGCCATGACCTTGTTCAAATTCCTTCTGTACCAAACCCTACCTATAAGATCCCAATTTATTTTGGGGCGATGAGACGTGCAGACAGCAGTGCTTAATGTAGCCAGCACAAGAGTCATGCCTCACACCATGGTCAGCTTGGTACATCCTGCTGCTTTGGAGGAATGCACAAGCTCCACTGGAGGAAAACCTACTGCGCTGAGGCTATTGCAGGTCTCAATGCAAAGTGAGCTGGTGGTGAGGCAGAGGCTTTGATGTGGCATGGATGAAATATACTCAGTGAGGATCTGGCTTTCTTAAGTGTGGCTAATTTTAAAGTTTAAATACAGCAAAACCTCTCTTTTGGGCAAAAATGTCTATTAATTTTAAAAGAAATGCCTGCTCAGAGCAAGATAAGGCTATCCTGGAGGTTTGCCCCTTATGGGCATGTGTTGCCGTTGGCATGAGAATAGCATTTGGCCAAGGGAGAACATCATCACTGCATGAAGTCTGAGGAGGTCTTTAGTCTGAAACAGACTGTTGCCTTGTCTATGTAGGACAAGGAGATTTTAAACCTAGAGAAACATGATGGTTTTAGTTTCTGTTAATTCAAATGAAATCCTGGTTCTGATTAAGAACCAATATGACAGATTTCTGGGCCTTGCTATGCTATGAATAAAAGTTGCTGTCACAAGTGACAATATGGACATATAATCAGACCTCGGACATACCTCTTTATGCAAGTGAAATGCCATGACAATTCACCCTTAATTTTCAGCAAGAAATGATTCTTTTTATTAACAGTAACCACTAGCATACTTCTGTGTTAAAATATCCAGAATCACTATACTTTCTTTAGGAAAAAAAGATAGAATATATTTTTTAAAACCTTCATCTCTATGGTCATAAAACAACTAATTTCTTTCTTGACCTTTCTCTTGCAGGGAGCAATAAGAATGTTTCAATTGCTCATGTGAATGGTAATGTCATGTGTCCCCAAAAAGTAACAGGTATGCAGTTCAGTGTTTCTCTGCCACTCTGTAGTCAGTAACAGGGGAGAGGTTGCTGCTTATTTAGAAATCCTCTAAACTAGGTCATTATTCGTGCTGTATTTCACTTGCATGCTATGCTCTTGCATCTTCATACTGGGAGCTGGTCTCTAATTAAATACAGGTACCACAGCCTCCAGAGGTGTTTCTGAATCCTGAGTAACCATGGAAAATTCTTCAGTAATCTCGGGTGAATTTCTGCAAATATTAAATTGTCAGTGGAGGAAAGAAAGAAATCAGGATGGAAGCTCTGGAAGCAAGCTATATTTTTTTTTCTATAATTTCTATATTTTTTCTATTTTTTAATTATTCTTGAGCAGATAAATATTAGTTAAAATGAGCAAACTCTGACTCCCTGAGCGGTGACGCCAATTTCAGTGAAACTGTTCAAGTCAGAAGCCATCAGTCTTTATGAGCAGAAGGATAGGATCTGGCCCTCCCTGTCTGGGTATACATATACTCACAGACTGCAGAAGTTTTTTAAACATCCTGCCCAGAAAACTGCAATCAGTGCCTGTTTTGCAGCTGTTTTTGAGACTGAACACTTTTTAAAAAGATAAAGGAGCATTTTGAGGGCATATATGATAAATGTTGATAGGCCTGTCTTTTTTTTTTCCTTTTTTTTTTTTTAAAAAAAAAAACATTTCTGGTTAGGGCTTCATTTGGACTAGTATTTTCTGTACAAAAACTGTCACTGGGGCCTTGGAAATAGGAAGCCAATAGTACTGATATTCCAGTGTGTTGTTTGATGGCCATGCATGCTCAAGGCACCGCAGAGGCGGTGGAAGACAGGCTGCCTGTAACAGCATAAAAGCCAGATGGATCATTCTGGGATATACAGCACTTCCCATACTCCCACCACCAGTTCTTGTCTTGCAAACTCATGTTAACAGTCCAGGGGACATGGTTCCCATCACCACTGATGCAACTTTGATGAAGATTTTGCTGTTAGCTGCTGTGTAATGAACCCAGAACTAGATGTTACAAGGAGTTTTATCAAGCCAGCTGAAGTCTCTGCTCATTTTTCCACTGCTGACTGTGTTGGATGTAGCAGCATCTGTGGCTAAGATAAGGCCTAAGCTGTTTATCAGGACTCCCTCTCCTCAGGACTGCTGGAGTCCCAAGTGGGCATTAAATGTTTCCTGGAAAAGAAAGAATTACTTGAAGAAAAGGCTTGATATATCCCTTCAGGCTGTGTTCTGCTGGCTATTTGGCAAATCTGGCTGTTGCCTGCCATAGAGAGTCATTAGAAAGAGAAACACACATCAGAAAGAGCAGACAAAGAGGACTATTGCAGACTTAACAGCAGGTGATTCCTTACCGGCTCTGCCAGTTATTAAAAATGACATTTTACATTGATAAGCTGCCCAGCATACTGTAGGACTTCAGAGCTCTCACTCTGCTGTGCAGCTCGCTTTTGTGCTCATGAAGAGGAATCTCACAATTAAGCGTCTCCTTGTGCATGACTGCGTTTCTGCCTCTTCAGAAGCAAAATGTACTGACACTGGAGTATGACCTGACCACAGCATAAAATACCCTATAAACCCACCAGTCATCTGATTAATTCAGCCTATTAGCCAGTGTATTATAAAATTGTGAACCAGATACCTAGAAGTGTCAGATCTCCCTACCTCCACAAGACACTGAGGATGCTTCAAGTCTTCCATGAAACATCAAGAGCCACGTAGGTGCAGGTCCTATGGATATAAGTTATTTCATCGGCTGTTATTGTATAGCCTAGTCAAGCACAATAAGGCTCTCTAGGTGGATTCACTGGGCATATCAAACCATCTAAGACCAGTACTCGAGGAGACAAATCAAGGGGATTGCAGCTGACAGCTCTTTGTGGATAAACAGCTTAATTTATGTTATAAAGGGCAACTATTGTAAGGCTCCTAATCTATAGCAACCTAAATAACATAGACGAACCTGTTCAACAAACTGAATTCATCCTGAATGCCCTTTTCCCTTGTAAGAAGAAAGACCCTTACCTATCAAGGTCTTCTGCAGAGAACTGGAAGAAGTCTCACATTTGCTGGTTCTGGTCCTCATGGGGGACTTTTAACTATTTCAATATTTGCTGGAGGGGCCCAAGAAATCTAGAGCGGGACACAAGCAATCCGGGAGGTTTCTGGAGTGCACTGATGGTAACTTTCTTACACAGGAGCTGGAGGAACAGATGACTGGAGGTTCTCTGCTAGAAGAACAAGGAAGAACTTGTAGGAGATATGAAGACTGGGGAAAGCTTTCATTGCAGTGACCATGGGATGGTGGGCTTCAGGATCCAGCGAGGAGCGAAAAAGAGGGATCACAACCCTGGGCTTCAGGAGTCCAGTCTTTGGACTGTCCAGGGTCTGTTCAGAAGAACTCAAGGGGATCCAAGGAAAGGGGTTTGGCCTGGATGGAAGTGCTATCCAAAGGATTGATTTCGTTTATTTTCAAGGATCACTTCCTCCAACCTCAAAGATGGTCCACCCTGATGAGCAGAAATCAAGCAAAGGTGGCAGGAGGCCTGCATGGATTGACAAGGAGCTCCTGAGTAAACTCAGACACAAAAGGGAAGTGTACAAGAGGTGGAAGCACAGACAGAAGACCAGGAGGAATATAGCAACACTGTCCAAGCATTTGGAGATGGAACGGGGAAAGTCAAAGCCCATCTGGGACTGAATCTGGGGAGGGACTTGAAGGAAAACAGAAAAGACTTCTACAGATATCTCAGCAGGCAAAGTATACAAGGGAAAATGTGGGTCCTCTGCTGCATGGGGCAGAAGGCTCAGTGAGAAAGGACAAAAAAAAGGCCAAGGTACTCAATGTTTTCTTCCCTCCAAGCTTTGCTAGAAAGATCAGTCTTCAGGAAACCGGCCTCCTGAGACCAGATAGAAAGTTTGGAGCAAGGCCCTCCTACCCTCCGTGGAAAAGGATCAGATAGGGAACACTTGAGCAAACTGGACAGACGCCAACTCTGACAGCATGTAGCCATGAGTGCTGGGAAAGCTGCCCAATGCCATTGGGATGTCACTCCTGATTATCTTTGAAAGGTCACAGAATCACAGAATCACCAGATGGTTGAGGTTGGCAGGGACCTCTAGAGATCATCTAGTCCAACCCCCCTGCTCCAGCAGGGACACCCAGAGCACGGGGCACAGGGTGGCAGCCAGGCGGGTTTTGAAGGTCTCCAGAGAAGGAGACTCCACAACCTCCCTGGGCAGCCTGTTCCAAAATCATAGAACCTGAGAGAGGTTCCTCAGTACTGAATGAAAGAAAATGCCACTCCAGTCTGGAAATAGGCAAGAAGGAGGATCTAGGGAACTATAGATCGATCAGGCTCTCCTTAGCCTGTGAGAAGGTGGTGGTGAAAATAATCCAGGACTCCATTTCCAAACACATAAAGGACATGAACATGATCAGGAGTAGTCAGAACGGATTTATGAAGGGGAAATCAAGTCTGACAAAACTGCTAACCTTCTTTAATGAATTGACTGTCCCCGTGCATAAAAGGAGAGCAGTGGGTGTTGTTCATCTCGACTTTAGTAAGATTTTCAGTGCTGTCTCCCATAACATCTTCACAGAAAACAGAGAAGTGTGGGATAGATAAGTAAGGAGCTAGATGGACTGAGAACTGACTGAACTGCTGGGCTTGAAGAGTTGTGATCAGCAGCATGAAGTCCAGATGGACACCATTCACAGGTCATGTATCCCAAGGCTTAATACTGGGGACACTACACGTTAAGCTCTCAATTAATTACCTAAGTAATGGGACAGAGCGCACCCTCAGCAAGGTTGTAAAAGATACAAAATTGGGAGGAGTGTTTGATTGGCCAGACAGTTGTGCTGCCGCTCAGAGGGACCTGGAAAAATGGGCGGACAGAAACTGCTGTGCAGGAATAGTGCAAAGTGGCCCTTCTGGGTGTCTTTAAGCTGTCTTCTTTAAGAAGGTGTTCTCTTTGGAGGACGTAGCAGTCTAGGCTCCAGGCTGGTGTTATGAAGTTTGTCATGAGGCATGATACAGACAGCTGACTAATTTCTTGTTTAGTTCATACATACCCACCAGCAGCACTGGAGCTGCCTCTATCCAAGTGCCACAGTAATTCACAGCCGTTGGAGAAGGTTAAAACTGCCATATGGTCCACCCACCACGCACCATAGGCTCCACCGACCACATCAAAAAAGGCATTATAGTTTCTGTGCCATTATAGACTGGCCTTTAAATGAGTGAGAATACTTGAGAGCAACAGTTGTAACTTATTCCAGAACGATAACTAGATATCTGACCACAAAAGCAAGCTAACCAGTATCTCCATTGCATAAGGGCTTGTGTGGACATTCCTTGAGGGACTGAGGAATCTTCCTTGATAAAGTATATTTTCCGCTAAGTTAATTAAAAGTTAAGCAGTTCATAATTTAATCAAAGGAGAACTCTAGTTATGTTTGACAAGTCAGTAACTGTTGCACTATGGATATGTTTGATGGGTAATTTTTAACTGACTCCCTTAATAACAAGAACAGCTGGAATGGGAGAGAGGAAAATCTGAACTAATTAGATCTTTCTTGTCTAAAAATAAAATTGTGGGAAATGCACCATTTTGTTAAAATTATTTATTTCTCTGTAAGAGATTATTCTGGCGATAATTAATCATTCCCATAACGAAGTTAAGTGAATATGCTATGTTTGAAATGAGGTAGACAATATATAAATAAAAGATGAACTGTCTATTTCGTAGTTCATAACTTAGTATTTAATTCATACCACAGGATTAATTAGGATATGGAAGTCTGCAAAAAAATTGGAGTAGAATTTCAATGTCTTTTTTTTTTTTTTTTTAATTGGCCATAAAATAATGTTTAGCATAAGAATTGGTGTGTTATACCTATATATGTATATGCATGTGTAGTATATTTACAATTTCCGTTGATTGTGGTGTTAGTTATATTAGATGATATTCACTAAGATCCATACAATGTCATAGGCAAACCCTCTCTCAGTTTTCAAGGTTATCACATATAACAATGATGGCTATGCTATAAAAATTGGGATAATTGATGGAGGTCTTTTAAGTACACACATTGCTCTTAATCTGAATCTAATAGCTTGGCCAAGAATCTCTGAGGCTGATTTTTTTATCTCATGGTTCAGTATCTTAGACAATTTTTTACAGATATGGAGGTAAAAACCCTGATGTTAAATCAGAATTATGGCTCCTTTCTTTGCTATGTGCTGTGTATATATATAGTGAACTGCTGCCAACATAGCTGCATGCTGAATTTTATCATTTCTCTCAGAAGACAAGGTCTCAACTAATATCAAAGAACAGTGAAAAATTCCTGAAAATTATCAGTATAAACCAAATTTAATTTTTCTTCTGAAACCAACATAGTAACAATATAAGGCCCTATTTGATGGAGCTTTCTTACAAGTTTTATTACTAAACTTTCTTAAGTTTATTAATGACAGAGACGTATAGAGTTTGAATCATTTCCTGACAGTAGCACTATTAAAACAGAGAAAGTAGAAAGAGGGAGTAGAGATGACACTGAATATTGTGGCAAATAGAATCATGGATCAATAGGGATCACAAAAGTAAAACAGTGTAGATATACATAGGGTCATGCGGTGCTATTTTGTTATTATTATTTGCATTGATATAATAAAGTTCAGAGCATACATCTTCACTACAGAAAACATAGATAATTAAAATCTAAGCACTGAATCAAACTGAAAATATGTTTGTAATATTCGCGTGACATTGTTTAATTAACGGAAGCAGCAGAAAAAGGTCTCGGAAATATCATCCTGTCCTCCCTGCTTAACAAGCCGTTCTGTATCATCCGAGCCAGGGTAGCTATTTACTGCAAGTGCAAGCTAATGTGGTTTAGATCAAACATCTTTCACTGCAGTCTAGGCTAAGAGTGATTACATTGCACCAGTTACAACTCACTTCCTTGGACATCCTTGCAGCAAGTTTTTGAATCATGGTAACTGGACTGTGCGGCCAAAGGGTCAACCGAAGCTGTCAGGCACGTCCCACAGTGACAGTTCAAGACCAAGACCAGCCCAAAGGGCCTGTCCCACCACACAGCAGTGCCAGCTGCCCTTGCAGGGCAGATGGAAGTGTGCACACGACATCCACGCCTCCTTGGTTCGGTGCCCCCGTCCTGGCCAGCAAAGCCCAGTATAGAGCACACGTGCAGCTTCAGTGGTGGGAATCGTCCTGGAGGGAGATAGGGCCACTTCAGGGGTTAAGGCCTTATCCTACCCCAGCAGGATTCAGCAGAGCATAGTCTACAAAAAGCAATTAACAATGGAGAAGGGGAACAGGCAGTAGGAGATCTGGATATGGCTTCCAGCCAGCAAGACACTTCAACATGTGCTTCGCATTAACTTGGCACATCATCCCGCTCAAGGCAATGGAGCCTCCTACACGTTTAACCCGTATCTGAGCACTCTTAACCCATATCTGAACACGCTTAACCCGTATCTGAATACGCTTAACCCATATCTGAACACTTCTCCAAGTGGGGCCTTCTAACCCTACTGCCACCCCTGGGTGACCCTGGCTAAGCCTATGAGGAACTCACTGTACCAGGGTTTTGCTGGGGCCAAGAATTTAGTCAGGTTCAAAGAAGAATTGGAAACTTAAACAAATAACATGATTATCCAGAGTTATTATAGCTAATGCTAACAAAAACTTTGGAAGGGAGGTAAAGCCTCAGGCTTCTGGGTGGAGGCCAATCTCTAGCTAAACTTACTAACAGTGTAAAACGTTCATGTAGGGGTAGTTATCTAATACCTGCTTACTGCTGTGCTTCGTGCATTGCTCTCTGTCAGTGCATGGTCACAGAAATGTCAAAGATAGGTAAACTGCAGCCCTACCATTTTTTTTTTCTTTTCATAAATTGCTAAATTCTCCAATTTTGTTTTGGTTGGTTGGTTGGTTGGTTGGTTGGTTTGTTTTGTTTTTAATCTGTAAAATTTTCAAATTTAGAGGGGACTGGTGTGACTCAAAAAATTTTCATTATTAGCTGGTGCCGTGCAGTATGTGAATCTCACGTTCATGGCACCATCATTTTCAGAGAGGATCCAGTAGCTAAGTATTTGTAAGGACTCACAAGTCCCCTCTAAATTTGAAAATTTGAAGTCAGTAACTGATTGGAGTAAGTTGGCTTCTTTTTCACACTTCAATATTTATGAAGTCTCTAGCCAATGACACTAACCCCTTTAGGATTTTCCTTCCAAAAGGATACAATTAGTAGTTTATCTTTGGAAAGAGAATCTCTCATATTGAAAAATGATTTCTTTCAAAAATAAAATAAATTCATGAAAAAAAAGCCATTTTATGCCTCAAACATCGTACACCTCCACTTCATGTATCAATATATATATGCAAAGTTTTACACTTGATTTTAAAAATTGATTATAAAAGATTACCTCTCATAAATGTTGCTGAAATGGTTCTCTAAATTCTAATTATAAACCAATTCTAAATTGGTTAGATCACAAATCTCTCCTGCTGTTTCAGTACAAATTTTGCTAACAACTTAAATAATATTTCAGTTTTTGTTTTCATTTTATCAATATCATTAATAAATGTAAAAATCAATCATGGATGAGTTTCAAACAATATTAATATTATTTTGCTATAGTAGCTATTAAAATATCAATCACTTCTAAGCAATGGATAGGTGTTTCTAGTGAAGGTGCCAAATTAAAACTGTAACTGTATTTTTCATTTATAATAAAGGGTTAATTGTGTCAATAGAATGATTTGTTCAAATTCAAAGGTTTAATTGTTTGCAAGCCCGGCATCACTTATTTTTGAAAACAGGGAACTGCTGAGACCCTGGCACTTACATTCTGTAATGCTGTTACGCTTTTATAACTTCTGATTATCAGAGTCATGGGATAAATCTGGATCTCGTTTGGATGCTTTGCATTTTATATTCTTGTTCTATGCAAAAAACAAAGAATGAACTGTGTGCTGCGCTCAGTGGATATGAACACGTCTATACATGCAGTCATATGATTGGAAATGATTATGCTAGTGCAATTTTAGGATATTTAAATGGAAAATTAAAATATAATTAAATTCACACATCCCTCCAAGCGCCCACACACGTAAACATATTCACACTGGCTTATCAAAAACAACTCACACCCTGAGTTAAAGTTACACTGGCTTAATTCTTGCACTTTAATGGAAAACTGACAATTGAAAATTCTGCCTTTTTGCAGTGACAAGATATATGAGCATATGTGAAAATATATGGAAGATAAAGAATTATTACCAGCAGGAGACAGTGCTTTAGAAAAGTATGTAAAGAAGCCCTGTGCTCACAGTGAGGAGTGAAGCAGGGAACGGGACTGCCTGTGACACCACTTTTCATGAAAAGTCTCCAGCCCCTGCAGCCAGACTAATTCCAGACACACCTCGTGCTGACCTTTACACAAACGCACAAAACTTTCAGGGAGACTTTTCTTCTTTTTTTCCTTCCCCTCAAGCTCTTTTTTCCTCCTCTTCCAGCAGGGCTGGCCGCTGGACCTGGCAATCTCGCTGCCGTGTGGAGGGGAAGAGCCTCCACCTACCTCCTCTTCCTCCCTCCCTGGTGCTTCACTCCCTCTCTCCCCCGGGGCTGGCAGGCGTCCTCGGGCAGAGCATGCGAGTGCTTCACACGCAGCAGCCGCGGCCAGAGGAACGATGCAGAAGCCCGGCCAGAAGGAGCACCTCTACAAGCTGCTGGTGATCGGGGACCTGGGAGTGGGCAAAACCAGCATCATCAAGCGCTATGTCCACCAGAACTTCTCCCCGCACTACCGGGCCACGATCGGGGTGGACTTTGCCTTGAAGGTGCTTAGCTGGGATGCTGAGACCGTGGTGCGGCTGCAGCTCTGGGATATAGCTGGTGAGTACAGAAGAGAAGCTGGTGCCCCCAAAGCCGTCCAGGGACAATACAAAATTCCGTCCCAAACTTGTTTATGTCCATCTTACTGATGCTTCTGCTGTGAGGGAGAGGAGGCTGAGGAGAGGACACCTTAGTATAGCTTGGGATTTTGGAGTCCGACAGGTTCCCAGAGTAGGGGATGTCCAAATGAAATCTGTCTTGTCTAATTTTTCTCCCGAGCCCTTAGACCCGGGAGGTGACAGGGGCAGCCCTGATGAATGCGCTGGTTCTTTCCCTGCAGCTGCTGCTCTTCGACTTGCCTCATTAATCTAATAGTTCTCTGTGATGAGAGGGAGGGTGACAAGAATTTCACTCCACATCTACTTAACTTGGAAGAGGTGATGGATTCATCAAGATAGTTAATACAACATTTATAGTAAAATAAATAAAGATATTGCTGAATTACTTCAACAAAATATCCTTTTTTCCCTTCTTTTCTTCCTTCTTTTGGCCCAATGAAACATAAAAAACGATATCAGACACACTTTAAAGAAAAAGTATTTCTATTTTGCAGTAAGCTTGGTTGTTAAAAATGTATTTATTCATGTTTTCCTGTTTACTTGTCCTTGATGGCAAGAGCAAACAGAAAAAGATAATTTACTCTTTATGGAGAGAAAAAGAATTCGAAAGTTCAGATATTCTCGCATGTATATTTATTAAAAAAAAAGACTTGACCTTATCGCAATCAGTGTTTTGGATTTTTCATTGTTATATACTCTTCGTCTAGCTAAACCCACAACTTTCTACCTCTGCCACTTCCCTTCCAAAGAAATAACCAATTTTGATTTAGTACATGAAATAAAAGTTATCTTGATGGCATATTTTGAATGATATGAGTAATGACTTTTCATTTAGCATACATAAGAAATGAAGCACAGTTCTATTGCAAAAGTTTACAGCAAAAAGGAGGGCCTTTTTAAAACTCAACTAAATTAAGAAGTTGTATTTGTAAGTAGGTATTTATGAGAAAGGAAAATTATATTAGCTGTTAGGCAGCTATGCCAACTTCAGGCCTGAATTATGAGTTTATTGATCAAGTCTGGAATTGCTCCTAATAAAACTAGTGAAATAATAAAATTCTTAGCATTCTCATTGACTAAAGGAGTGCCTTTCTTCTACATTTAGCTGGCTCATAACTCAGCTCTGAATTTGGCACCAAGGTAGCAAAACTTATGCAACAATACTGCCTTATGCAAAGCTTAGATAACCTCTTTTATTTTATTTTTTTTTTTTTAAACACATTGGTATGGTCCTCTGATTTCTTGATATTAAATTTACAGATGCCTAGTTTGCTTATTTAAAAGCTGGAATAATGGGTAAAACATTGCATTTATTCCTCACGAGTGGCTGAGTATAACAAATATGAATAATCCCAACAATACTTTTCTTTTGCATGAGAAAAAGCATTTAATAGTAAAAAATTCTGAATGCATTTGGGGCTTAAAGAATGTATTTTGCATGCCTTGTTTCAGAGATTTATTAAACTACTAATCATGTGCTAGCGGATCATATGATGTAGCTTTCAGTCAGGCTGCAGAAGCAATTACACCAAGTTGTACTACTGAATGACTAGCATGCTTTCCGAGTTATCACAGATGACAGAGAGAATTGCAGCACAGTACTAAATTTTATATGAAATGTTCAATTCAGAGCATCTCCATGAAGGTCAAGACAGCAGCCGGTAATAACAGTTTCTGTCTCAGATTTAATGACTTCTGTGTATGGAGTTTTAGCTGTTGATTGCTGTAAAGAGAGAATAAGTTCTCGAAGCAACACAGAATTCAGGTCAGCAGCGCAAGTTACCATGAATAAAATATCTGGCAGGTGAGGAAAAAAAAAAGTTTAAAAATGAACGGGAAATAAATCTGGAGGGAATGGAATTATTTTATGCTTGTTGTGGATGGTCACGTCGCCACTTGTAAAACACAAATATGCCAAGACAAGAGATGAAAAATAAATTTTCAACTCTTCAGAGCAGTCTCCTTCTTTAAGTAGAACCTGTGTTATTAGGTTATATCTAGCTTTGTTAGTGTAGTATACTAGTATATTACACTAGTTATACTAGTTATATTATACTAGTATAGTATACTAGTATATTATACTAGTTATATTATACTGGTATATGTAGTATATACTAGTATACTACATTAGTATATATCTATGTATATATATATACATACATATCTCAGGTATGATTTTATCTTGCACTTGCTCTCCTTCCCCACCATTGTACAGATAATGAACTTAGTACTTAATGTGTACTCTTCCTTCCTACTGTGTGCATCACTGGGTATCAAGTAGTTTAAGAAGAACGTAGATAAACACTGAATAATGAGGATAACTAAGCATTAGAGAATGTAATTCAGAGATAAGGGAGATTCAGAATCACATAGCATTACATTAAGCCTCCATTTTTTAACAGATAATATCTATTTATACTCAAGATATGTTCATAAGAAATGAATAATTGAATAAAACTTCATGGTTTATGATGTTATGATGTTTGTAACAACACATTGGCCATAAAATCAACAACTCATGTCTGATCTAGCAAAGCATTTAATGTTCCAGGTGACCTGAATTTTCACTACTTTGTGTAAGAGGAGATAAAATCTCCTCATCTTATTTTTATCCCAGTACTCTCATTTTATTTCACTGTATTGTCCAAAATTCTCCCTTTTGGTGTTCATGTTCTTCAGGCTCTTGGAGTGTACCATGCCCTCTTCTGCCATTTCACACATCTTCAAATCTTGTCCTTAGTCACGCTTTTTTTTGGCCTTCTTATCCTTTTTTTTTATTGCTTCTGCGTGAGCATCCTTTAATTTGCCAGTAGATTTTTAGGAGGAAAACTTTAAAAGAAACTCCTACTCATATTTTAATGTAGCCCTTATAAGATTCCTGCATGCTTCTCTGCTGCAGCTGGGGTGGCCTTGCAGATGCAAAGATGGTCCATCCACTACATTGGAGGCATCCACACAGTACCTATGAGGAGAGATTTCTAATTTTCTTCCCCTGCCATTTTCACCTTCCAATCCATCAGTGTTTGCCCAAACACAGTCAAGTGTCCCAGCAGCTTTCAATTTTATGACTGGTATGCTCTACAAGGAGTGAATGGACTATTTACTAAAACTAGGCATGGTATATCATCAGTGCTTGAAGCTTTTAGTGGGTGCTGAGCATTGCAGTACATATGCATAAATAAGATAGTCAAGGTGATTTCTAATTTAAATTTCCTTGAAATTATTATTCTGTCGTCATAAATAAGGTGGTGCAAGTCTCTTGCTGCAGTGATTTTATTTCATTATAGATTTGTGCTGGGATATGTGGGCCTGATCCGGCTCATGGCCTGCTTGATTCTGAGGTGGTGAGCACAGGAACATTCTCAGTTGGTTTATCTTTCACTCCTGCTTCCATAAAGACAGTGACAACCCTCCCACTGCACTGGGCAGTGTGGCTGTCTTAACTACAGCTTCTCTTACAGTAAAGCAGTTTCTAATGTTCAAGGCTGTCTATGAGATACCTACGAGATAATACATTGAATACATAAATGTTGATTTATTTTCTAATGCAACTACTGCCTAAAGAATTGCATGTTACTGAAAACCTGAGGCTGGATTCTGACAATTTAACATGTCAAGCAGTTCCTGTTTCCATGAACAATTCCACTAAATTAAATGTTTTTGGGAAACTCATCTATTAAGAAAGGTATTTGCTCATATAAGGCAGAATCTTTGGAAAAAGGAAACTTCCTGGGGCTTTAGGCACAATATTGGTCACATCAAGTGCAATGTAACCACTAGAGTTCTCTTCTCCATGATGTCAATGACATAAAAGTAAAACCATTATGCAAATGACTGCAAAAGTCTATGGTTTACACACCACCTCTTTTTTCCATTCAAAGTTGTGCAAGAACATTCATACATTAATTTACTGGGAAAAAGACCACTCCAAAAAAGGTCTAGGCACTTTATTCAGCCAGCAGCTGCATTCCATCTCTTTATTTGAAGTGATTGCTAATGGAAAATGGTAAGCTCTGTCCCTCTGAATAAAGCTGCTTTTGCAGATTTTTTTTTTTTTTCATGTGCAGTGAAAAAACCTAAATATCTGCAACAGCAGCTGGAAGCAGCAGGAGGAGTCAGTGTGATACCATTTGACAGGGCTTTGTGGGCCACAGCTAGCCAGAAGAACACATTATAGGGACCTTTACTTTCTCTAATAACTTTGTTTATAATGAATGATTTTATGACACAAATGAATTATTCAGAGCATATTTTACAACAGCACATCTCACTTATCTTAGAGACCTGTGTCACGATGAATATGCATTAAAACCAGAGTTTAGCTGGTTCTTAAATCATCTATATCTCATCTACAGTGCAAACAAGTCAAGAACTTTTCATGAGATGCATAAAGTATGACCAGAATACAGTATGCATTAAAAACTAATTGTAAGTGTTGCTGCTGACCTCTTTACTAAGATACCAATCATACCTTGACTTTTGCTTGAAGGCACTTTTCTCCTGAGGAAAACAAAATTTCTTAACAAGGAGATTATTGAATAACACATGACTCAGCCATTCTTTTGATTAAGCCACTGGTAAGAATCATTAGACATTTTTATAATATATAGCCATAAGAAATTTTTGATATGACTATATGTTTTGGAAATAATATGTTTCTATCTTTATGTTTCTGTCTTGTTTTATCAATGGGAAACTGTGTATATAAAAAAAGGAGATCTCAATTGAATTTGATTTCTATATCATGTAAATGATTTTTTCCTTTTCATAATGACTAGTATGTAAAAAAATAAAAGAAAAAATGTCATAGATAGATGCTGTTGTCCCAGTAATGTGAACACAGAGAGTTTTAAGGGCTGGCCTCAAAAATTCCATTTCCATTAAATGAAAATATATGGTCTAGAAATCCATTAACCAGCATTCTTAAAATGTCATCACAGCTTTATATTTGATGGCATAATCTCCATCAGATAGAACTCTCCACAGGAAATTTTCCTGGGGTCAAAAAGAGAGTCAATCTTCTTGTCTTCCTACCTTACTCAGAATTACACACATCAAGAAAATCAGGCTAGATACAGAATTCCTGTGAGTGCTTCTGTTTTAATAGCACCTTTTCACAGCTGTGGAAGTACATGGTTAAATGCAAAGGCTCTCTAGCCAAAAGACTACTATTATCATAAGATGTTTCAGGAGGTTTTAATTCTTCCATTTTGGACCAAAACTCAGCAGTAGAGATGAAGGGAGACTGTATTTGTTCACTTCAGAGAAAATTGTGTCAGCATGATTTGTTTCTATTTTCAAATACAATTTTTCAAATTCCAGAGGAAACTGCATATATATTAGAGATATAATGGTTGATCAATGTGTTATATCTTGATATTATGTGTGTTAATCTTTTTGCATTGTTACTAACATAAAATGACATTTCCAAATGAAAATGTTGAAATAAAACAGTATGTTGTTAGCTAAAATAAATGCTGTAAATATCTTTACAGAAAACACTTTGATTTCAACAAATAAAGTTTAAAGTTTCTGAATAGATCTTGTACGGACCTTTTCCTCCTCGATGCCACTGGAGCAGTATAGCCCTTCAGAGCATCTCTGTTACTTTGTGATTTTAGAATGCTTTTGCCATTTATAAGGCTTGAAATTCACCTTTATCATCTTTGTGCTTTAGTCTGTGCTTAAAAGCAAGTCAGTAATGACTCAAATGGCTGGTAGGGCTCCAGAGCTTTCATGGATCAGCAGTAGTTGATTATAAGCCCTTATATGAGTATGTGTAGGATCTTCATTTCATGCATCAGATCAAATATGTTAGATGCTCCCCACATAATACTACAGCAGCAAGGATTTTACAGTCTTGTGCCTCGATGTTTTTTCTATAATGTACACCAAGATCCCTGGTACTTCCACAGATCTAGATATCTAAGTAGGTTAGTAAGTCTCTCTACTACTGCAGTATAAGATTTATTAAATGTTATTACATTTCCTTGGATTATGTCTTTAAAATTCCTTGTTCTTGCTACATTCGCTTGCATTTTTGTGAAAAAGAGTCTATCACTCTAATTATTACTATTATTTTTATTATTTAGATAAGTTGTATCTTTCCAGAGGAAGCAGACTTACAACATGGTGCCTCTGTCCAGCAATGTTCTTTTAGAATGTGAAATATTATACTGTGAAATATTAACTAAGAGTGGAAGCAATGATTTTCACAAGCTTTTTTTTTTTTTTTTTCTTTTTTCTTTTTTTCTTACATTCTTTACTGCAGGTCAGGAAAGGTTTGGAAACATGACCAGGGTCTATTACAGAGAAGCCATGGGGGCATTTATTGTCTTTGATGTTACAAGACCTGCAACATTTGAAGCGGTTACAAAATGGAAAGAGGATTTGGACTCTAAGTTGGTTCTTCCAAATGGCAAACCTGTGCCGACAGTCCTCTTAGCAAACAAATGCGACCAGGGAATAGATGTTCTTATGAACAACGGCATCAAGATGGATCAGTTCTGCCAAGAGAATGGATTTGTGGGCTGGTTTGAAACATCAGCCAAGGTAAAGTTTCCATTTCTTTTTAAAAGTTTCTCCAAAAAGAGAACAAATAGCTTTCCTCAGCAGAATTCCTAGTAATGCTCCTGTTTTAGCAGAATTAATTACAGACGAATCTGTAAATAAATACAGACCGCTATGGGAATCTGCATTTGTTTTAGGCCTTTCATTGCAAAGTAAATCATATACAACATTCTGAATTGCGGCTGCATGAGATAGTAGGTCAGTGGTAAGGTGTATAACAGGTCAACAACTTATTGCATAATAGTGTGTGTGGGGGAAGATGACTTGTAACAAGACACAAAACTTTAGTCAGTATTATCTCTAAATATTTATATAAACTCTGTGCCTAGGAAATCCTATTTTGAGACCAGTTTGATTCCAGAAAGGAAGACAGTATGAGTGTAGCACTTAACACTATGCTGACTGCTATAAGCCTTCATCCTCAAAGTCTTTTCATAAATCTTATATATTGGAGGAGGAAGAGAAGGACATGGGCCAAAGTGGTGAATAAGATGCTTTTTTTTCAGTTCTTTGTCTTGGATCGGAATTGCTGGGTGCCTATAAGAAAGACTAGATCAAAGTCAGATGGGGCGTTGGGCATTTCAGAGTACAAAGCTCCAGTCTATGTGCTCTAGTATATTATTTGGAGTTTTCTCAGGTAACCTCAATGCATTTGTGCTGAATGGAGCTGGCATACCAAGCCTAAATTTTTGTGAAAGTGAGGAAAATATTTCAGAGGCTCTCTTTAACTGTATGGCACCTTTCCTGTAGAAGATGCACCTGCTCTGTGGAGCATCAGCAGTTCCAAAACTTTTCAAGAAGACTAGGGTTATAATGCAGGTATAATGGAAAATATCTGCCTGTAGATACGCATGAGCAAGACTTCCCTGGAAAAAAAAAAAGAGGATATGACTAGGAAAAAACTCAACATGCCATAGTAGTCTGTGCAATCATATTTTCAAAACTTGCAATGTGTTTAGTCTTATTTGCATATAGACTTGTCACCTATACTTTATCTATAAAACATCAGATGATATTTTATATCTCCAGACTTTTGTCCACATTAAATTGGTGTATTTGGCTCATATCCATAGGAGAAATTAGGGTCTGCAGTGTTTGGGCTCTCTTGAAGTTAGATAGGGCTTTTTAGATTGTTCCATTGGCTCTCGATTTCTATACAGTCATCTCAGTGTCTGAATCTTTATGTGACTCTGATTCTAAAAGGATGGACTCACTGAATAAAAGTCCTAGAGATCATGATGCAATCATGTAGACTCCCTTTGGAGTAATAGAGAGAAATATAGGCTTCTCTGTCATCCTGAATTAGAAATATCAGATAAATTGATCTATGAAAAGAATATTAGCTCCCCATTGACTATCAAGGGATGCTAACAATAAGTCACTTCAGAAATGTCTAAAATTAGGTCATGTGATTCATACCCTTATTACATTTGCACAGTTCCAGCCACAATGGGACTTTGGTTTCTTCTAGAGTATTACATAAAATCAAGGTAAATGCCATGTCCTTGATTCCCTTGAGTAACAAAGGCATCTGCTCTCATGTTGGTGGAACCTAGATTTCTACAGTTGTAATTATTTCATGCCTGTCATTACAATGCCCCTTGGCAGGATCTTGACAGCATTTGAAATACTGAATTGAACATCCCAGCGGGTATTATGTTTATTGTATTATGTGATCATGAAATCTGGTGTCATCATTAGCAGCTCAGGGGTGTTAAAAACAGCATCTGGATGTTTTTAATGCAAACAATTTGTCTCTTAGCATTATGTTATTTTGTCCTAAGCTGAGAGAGATTGAAAGCTGAAATGCTATGTTCAGCTGTTTTGTTTCTTTTAGGCAGTTTATGAAAGTATGGAGCGTTTATGGTGAATATACATGTATTTTACTTCTCTGGTCTTGACTCCTTTTCTAAAGCATTAATATTTTTAAAAAGTTTCATTTGCGGCCAGCAGAAATTTAAAATCAACGAGTAACAGTAAGTGATTAACCACTGTGTCTGACGTGTCTTGACTGCCTCAAGCATTGCATGAGCTGTGGGATGAAATGTCTTTGTGATCAGTGCCTTTGCCGTCCTCAAACAGGTGTCAAAACTAGTCACTATATTTCAAAAATGTCATTTGTAGGGCATCTGTTTGGTCTGTCCTAGTGCGTTAATTTCTGCACATGCAGGACCTGGTTTGAATTCAGGTCTGTTGTTCCCTGCTCATTTATGCTATTGGAGACCACTACAATTCAGCGATTCTGTCTGGGGTAACCAAACTTCTACTATGAACATTTTTTATTCTGGTTTAAGAAAGAAGCCAAGATCTCCTAGATCAGCATCTTCATAATAGTTATAACGGAGAGCTAATTGTTCAAAAAAATAGAAAACTCCCAAAGAGTAAAACATTCAGAATAGCAGCTGACAGTGGAAGATGTGGGGAATTAAAGGAATTATTGCAGGACTAACTGCAATTATTTCCATAAGAATTACATGTTTGGCACTTTTGAATATCCTAATAGTTTGCCAACTGCCTTTTCAGGGCTCATATAACAGAAAATATGTGGTTGATGGTTTTTGGGATCCAACTCACCTGAGATATATTACACAGTATACGGCAGTTTTCTGCAGAATTATTTCTCCTTCACTTCTTACATGTACATGAGTTTACATTTCTGTGAGACAAGGACCAACTCACTGAAAACAAAAGTCAGAGGACAAAATCACCACAAAAATCACACGGACTGAAATAAATAGCTGATTGTTTGAAAATATTTGCATCTAAGCACAAAGAGATCAAGGGGGAACAAGAAGGGCCCTGATTTAAAGAGTGCAAAGCCGCAGATTCCTTATTCTACACTGGTGGTTCAGATGAGCAAAGTCATACAGCAGCTCAAGGCTGTTTAGTGTATGAGGAAGGAAACCGTATGATGAATGGGTTCACAGCAAAACATCTGTCCACTTCAAAAAAAGCGCAACCACATTTATCGTGCCATTTGCTGCCTTAATGTCAGCGTTAAACCATCATGGTAGAGGATGAATGTACAAACAATTTCAAAGGTGGCAGTGATATGTTACCATGATGGCATAGGGTAGCCAATCTTGAAGAATCATGGTAGTATAAAGGATAATTAAAGTTAAAAATGTCATAACAGAGGAAAATTCAGTCTAAAATTTTCTAAAACAGATAGAATTATAGCTTTGAAGTATTTTAAACAGAAGAAATATTGTAATAGTTCTTACTTTATTTAACTCAGAAATATCTGCTAGTCAAGCAGTCCTCAGGATATCAGTGCATCGAATAGGAACAGAAAGACTCCTAGCTATGATAAAACCTGCACTGCACAGCCATTTCTGAGAGAGCTCTGAAAGCTGAGGACACATGACTCTGCCGTCAGTCCATTCTGTGAAGCTGTAGACTACAGGCTAAGGTCTGATATTCTGAAATGTTTATATATACTCCCTTCGTCTGATTGCAGTCTGGAACTGTAGGTTCCTGCCTTCAGAATGACTCAAAGAAGAATAATTCCACTAAGAACCATAGAATCAAAGAACATTCCAGTATAAATTATGTCAGGAGAGTTTCCTCACTGAAGTTCTGAAATAAAACATATGCTTTTTTCTTTTTTCTTTTTTCTTTTTTAAACAAAAGTTTTGATTATTGTTATTTTAAAATATTGATTGAGACACATAGCCAGTATTCTTTTAGCCTTGGGCATATTAAATAATTGAAAACAGGTCTAGGGAAAATAAAAATGTAGCTATGTTTCCTATAGACAATAGAAACTCTTTTTCTGAAGTGGAATAACACTAACAGAGAAGTCACCATATTGCAGCTAGCAGTTTTAGCAGTTCAAATAAGTAATAGCTTTTTTTTTTTTTTTTTTTTTTTTTTTTTTTTTTTTTTTTTTTGTGGTATACTGCTATAATTAGATCTCTAGAGGTTTTCTGGAGATGTGCTTGGAAACGTTATAGCCTTCAGTGCAAACTGAATATGATTTATGCCTTTTGGATAAACAATGGTGATTATTTATAAAAATACATTTTTTAGTTCTGATTGCCTTGCAGGAAGTAGTTTACTATATTTGTATCTACCATATTTAAGTCTGTCAGGGGTTTGAAATTTGTGTCTGTAAAGCTGGCAGATTACACCATAAGACATCTTTGTATCATTCCCTGGTGCTGTTTTTCTTAACAACCTTAATGCAAAACATTTAGGCCACCTAATGTGTTCTGTTATATTAGTTTTGATTATTATATTAATCTAAGGAAATATTCAGCTTGTTCCAATCTTCTGCTCCCTATGAGGACTGAAGAATTTTTTGTGATAGTTCGTCAAGTAAGACGAATTTTTCTGAGCAACAACTCTGTGCAGGATAGTCATAAGATATGTGCATTGCAGTATTTCCAGTGGAGAGCCTTGTCTCTTTCAGGTGCGCATATTTTGTTGCTCATAAAGATTGCAGTGTAAAAGATACATTCCCATACTGTCATAAAATAACATTTAATAGCAAGTCCTTTAATGAGTATCATTAGTGCAGCTGTTGTGAAAGGTGTATTTTGTAAAAAAATGAAATTTTTCATCAAACATGTGGCCAGTGAAGCCAAGAATTCCACTCACATGTTGAAGTCTATGAAATGGCTTCACTAACATTCCCAGTTCAAAGAGGCAAGCTTTAGGCTTGGATTAGTAGAGCATCAACTTCAAGCTTATTGCCACTCCATAATGAAAACAAAACTTATAATCAAAAATTGAAATTGTTTGATGTAGGAAAAGTTAAAATCTAATGAAGCCCTTGGCTGAGCTCAGGACTGATCCACCAGCCCTGGAAGCCCATGAGAGCAAGTCAGTGAGTGCAGCCAGTGTGTGCTTAGGCACACATGTCAGCAGGCCACCACTTTCTGAGGGAAAGGGCTTTTGTCACAAAATTTCCATCCAACTCTCAGAATTCAGTCACAGCAAGTACCTTGTTCTCAGGGTTGTAGTCGCAGCAGTTCAATGTCCATGAATTTCGTATTCATCAATCTGAATGGCTTTAAACTTGTACTGCTGCGTATTCCTAGAAGTCTAACTATAGAGGTGTTTTGCAACATCTCAATGTGCTTCTGCCCTCAGCGATTCCCACGGGAGCACTGCTCAGGCTGCGCATGTAGCCTTCCCTTCAGAGCGCAAGTGAAAATGTCTTGAAAGCCATATTCCTGCTCCTGGATTGTGATGCATTACCGAAGGAAAATGTGGAAACTGTGTGATGCTCACTATGTTCCACGGAAGTGTTGGAATTTGCTACTCTTTACTTAATGGAAATTGATTTCCATTAACTCTAGGGGCAAAGTCAAAAGTTTGTGTCTCTAAGGGTTTAGACTTCACTAAGTGTCCTTTTTGGGCAGCTCTGCCTGCATATGCATCATCCTTTTCCCTGACTTCCAAGTTCAAATTCAAAAACATCACATTCACAGTCTGAGAAAGAAACTATCTGAGAGTGGAGAATGAAGAGTTTTATATCTGAAAACAATCAGACTGACAAACCTAAGGTAAAGGTATCTGAATGACAACAAATAAAATGATTCATTTGGAACTGAGGTAGGCCCATAAAACTAGCAAAGGTCTTTTTCTTCAGTAAAGAAATAAGAGTCAGTCTAGTCTAAAGGGATTTATTTCATATATTAAAATAGAATTTTCTAAATGCTAATGCTCTGCATTTGTGTTAAAAGATAAGGGGGGAAGCAATCCAGGATACAAAGAAGCTTGCTGAGCTTGTGTACTCCTTCAAGGCACATTTAATAAAGTATTTATTTTTCCTTCAGCTGAATACTGCATTATGAGATTGTGACATTATTTCCTACAGGAATGGGATAAAAACTTTTAAGTCATGTAAACTCCCCACACATAGAGTTGCTATTAGTTTCATAAAACTGTCCTTTAAAATGGTACCTTTTAAAGGTGCCATCTATCTACAAAGCAAACTGTAATTTCATTTGTGTCTTTCTCTGTTCCTTTCTGGTCTTCAAACATCTCTCAGAGTTTTCACAGTCTTCCTTTGTTCAGTAATGAGTAAAGAAAGAGTAGTATGTGTTGATTTCCACTTTTTTTTTATACCTTCTTGATGGGATCAAGGGAAGGACCAATCCAAGTAGTCAGCCATCACCCAAGGAGTAGGGTTCAGGCCCCTTGCTCTGATGGACATTTTGGGTTAACTCAACTCGAATCACTTAGAGCTGCTTAGTTCTTGCGGCACTGAATGCGGAAAAAACTTTTTTCAGCTACTGGGGATATTAAGGCAACAAAGAGAAAATTGTGTTTGGCATCATGTACATGGATAGTGCAGAGGCATGTCTAGGAAAGGGTTTCATAAAAATTAGATGTCTAAGTAAGTCAGGATGTCCAGGGCAGAAGTAGGGAAAAATAGAGAGACACAAGAGAGACACTGTATTATGTTCCAGAACCTTTCCCTTTTGGTCTTGTAGAAAAAAGTCTCTCACAGGCTTGAGAGGTGCTGAGTTTATACCTTATTATGTGGACGCTTCAGTCTGGGCTGTCTTCTACTTCCCAACTAGCTACCATGCACATCTAGGTTTCTGACAATTTCTTCTCTTTAGGGCTCTGCAATTTCCACTGTTGCTAAATAACCCCGGCAGCACTTCCGTACCTCAGAAAGATGCTGTGAAGATAAGCATGTCAATGATGCAGCCTGGAGTAGCAGCAACCTGTAAAAGTACTGTCAGCAGACAGAACTTCCCCAGGCTTTGGGGAATTATGAAGTCAAAAAAGAAGACCTCAGAGGAGTCTGAAAAACAAGCTACAGCAAGAAAGGTGCCACCAACACTGCCTCAAGAACCGGGAGAACACGTTACTCCAGAAGGATGATCAGAAATGGCTCCTCCATGGAGGCAGAATAGGCCCCTTAGAGTGAGCTAAAGATTTGGTTCAGCCTGCAAAAGGAAAAAAATGGTAGAAACACATTCACATACACACACATAAAAACTCATAACTGCAGCTTGTGTCACAGTTCCTGTGTGACTCTCCATAGAACAACAGCCATAAGGGAATTGATAGTTATGTCTTTTCCACATAAAATACAATAAAAAGACATAATTTCACCTGCATTTTCATTCCTTCTTTGAAACACAAGGAATTTTTTTCTTAAGCATACTGGGGGCTGTCTCCACGGTTCAATGCAGACAGCAGGGTAGGGGTGATTATTCCTCTCTGTCTACTGTAGCTTCCTCGTTGCCTTCTTTGTATTTCTTGGGTGGCTTTTCACTTGCTCCTCTTAATCTACCCTTCCCTAGATTGCCTTCCAACACTTCCTGCGCTCTAAAATTACCAAGTCTGTGGGTGTCTATGTTTGGATAGCAGATCACCTTCTACTGTCTGCAGCTGCTTTGCTGCCTAGCAGAATATCGATTTTTTTTTTTTCCCAAAACACACTGTGGGTGGAGAGGTGCAGAAATCAATATTTCATTAGACAGACTGGCAAAGCAGCCAGAATGCAGCAAAGTCTCATCCCCGGACCCAGGACGCTGAAGCAGACATCAGAAGATTAGGGCCATAACAAAAGGGAAGAGCAGCAGCAGAAAGGCAGTGGTCAAGGCATTCAGATGGGGCAGTGAGGATCTCTTTGGTGGTATAAGCACAGCGAATTTATGTCCTCTATACCGTGTCCTGATTCTCAGCTGTACAATGGGGAGAAGCTCTGGAAAGAGCTACGCCAGCTGTTATGGTCACCCTTCTGCTCCCCATGTCCTCTGCCAGAAATGCCAGGGAATATGATCCCTAACTCTATCTAATCCTACTTAACTTCTCGGAGCCAGTATCAGAAATACCTAAATGCTTCAATCGAACTGGGCAAATGCCCACCACGCTGTTAGTAATATAGGTCATATTTAGTAAACCATTTCATTAAAAAAGAAAAAGAGCAATTCAGAAAAAGAGAAATATTTCATGTTGGTATTTGCCAAATAAAATATTTTGAGCTTTTATGTTAAAATAATATTTGCAAGTTCAAATTTGGCTTTTCACCCAAAAAGCTATGGAGGATTTAATAATCCAATTTGCTTTGGGTTGAGCGAAAAAAGTTGGGTGATGTAAATCAGTATGGTTTCTCCTTTCTGAATCTTTGGGCTCAGATCCGGCCCCTGCAATTCTGTCTAGTGCTAGTGAGAATACAAAACGTCCACTTACAAATATTTTATGCTTTTTGGACTGGGTTTCATTGCCTCTTTCCCACCCTTAGACCTTAGAAAACACTGAACTTAAGCTTGAAACAAAGAGGATTTTGGTTAATACATCTGAACATTACTGGGTTTGGATACAATCTCAGATAGTCACTAAGAAATTCTGAAGAAATGCTGGAAGAGCAGCAGAAAATTGTTAAATTAAATGTTTATCACTCTATTAATAGCAGAAGACATGATGCAAATGATTTTTATTTGTGTGTATTTGTGCATTAAATGATCCTGCTTTTGTCTTTAGCTTTTTAAGAAACACCATGAGACTATTTTTCATCAGCATCTTTTCTAATTAAATTTCACAGTGCTCTGAAAAGGACTTGTTGCATGCTTGAGGAATTTGGTTGTCTGGTCTCAGAGAACAATGTGACACAGTAGCATTTTGACATCTTAGTACAGAGCTGATTTTCAACTCTATATTTCTTACTTCGGTTTAGAATATAAGTGGATTGACTAAAGATTTGGGAGTTTTGTGTGTGTGTGGATTTTTTTTATAACTAACCAATATTCTTTACTGGTCAAAGTTTAAATATTTAAACTCACTTATATATTTGAAGAATCCTGTCAAGTCTTAGCTTCCTTGATTTCAGCTCTTTACTGTGGAACAAAGAAAGAGGCAGTGTAATTTATGGAATTTTACCATTGACTGCAAGATTAGAAATCATCCTGACAGAAATCATTACTCTGGCTTTTCATCTTTCATTTAGTTGTATCATCCGCACTAGAAAACACATAAAAGTGCTCTGGTTCCCTTCTTTCTTTTTGCAATTTTTTTTCAAGTTCCACATTTCAAGCATCTCAATTGACTTTTTTTTGAACATGCATGCATGAAAAGAAGTGTTGTCATGTTATATTTTACACATTATTTTTCCAGTGATGCTGAGATGACACTGAGGGTTTACTGCCTGGTTTTATGTGCGTGAGCTCATGTGGTCTCAGGGCAGCTGGACCCAGGCTCAGCTTGGAAACCTAGCTCAGGCTTAGCATGTAAATAGTTAATCTTCATGAGATTAGAGTAGTATGTACATATATCAATACATACCTATGTACATAATTTCCCAGGATACTGAAGCCACAGCGATCAATACAAATACTTGGGATTGAAGAGTTTCTTTTATGCCAGAAATCCTGACTCTTCCTTCTAACTACATTGGTGGTCATCATTAAAGAAGAGTCCTCGCTTGATATTACTTCTTATTTCATATGTTATGCAGAGCTCTGTCTTACTGATCAGGCTGTTTTAGCCTTGCGTGTTCCACAGACAGAGCAAGGATTGGTGCCAGTTAAACGTGCTGTTGAAATAAGGCTCATGTATGAAAAGACAAGCTTTATCTTTGGTTCTAAACCCCTAGAGTGGGGATTATGTCTCGAGAATTAAACCAGTGGTGATATATTTCTTCTGGAACAGTGCACTGGAGATAACTCTGCCTCAACAAAAATAAAAGCCAAATATGAATGCTACAGAACATTTTTGTTCTGTTTTGTTGAGTGAATAACTTCAGCTTGTATTTGTTCAGTGAAGCTGTTCATCACAGGTTTCACTGAGAGCACAGTAGAGCAAAAGCTGCATGAAAACAGCAGAAAAGGCTTTAAAAATAAGTGCTATTGATGACTGTAATTGCTGCTAGGGATTTAATAATTTGGAAAGAAGAATAACCCTTATTCAGGCACTGAAATATGGATTTTGGAGTTTAACTTGAGGCATTTGTCTTTAACATCTCTCTGACATTTGTTTGTTTAGCTTATTGAAGCAATCAAATAACTAAGGTTTTGGAATAATTTAAAGTGAGTCCTGTGTATAATTTAAAGTAGCTAGGAACCATAATATGAATAAATCCTAGCTAATTTAAAAACTACAGTAAGTGTTATTTAATACAGTAGATTTTTAAAAGCTAATTTTTAAGGAAAGTATACTTTTTATATTGTCCAGAGAAAAGTTTAATTATACACTGGAAATACGCAGTATGGTATAATTAATATTGACTAATCAATCTCTCTCTTTCACTTGCAGGAAAATATAAACATCAATGAAGCTTCCAGATGCTTGGTGAAACACATCATTGCTAGTGAGAGTGATCCAATTCAGTCTATTGAACCAGATATTATAAAACCACACTTGAATTCCTCCAAGATTGTCAGTTGTTCGGCTTGCTTTAAATCCTAAGAGACTTCCAGACTATTACAAGAGTTGAACAAATATGATTCACAGTGTATGTTTTATCCAACGTAACCAGTCTGCCCAGATTGCCCATAAGCAGATTGTGTTTTTCTCAATAGTAGGATGCTTTCTCTTTTTTCTCCATAATCCTTTGAGACCTAAAATTTATTGCAAGCTGTTCATAGAAACCATTCAAAATTGTGTTTGGCTACCAGTCAAATAAAACACAGGGTGATGACTGGGCTTCCTGACTGGATGGCACTGCCACCAGTGATGTCCAAACCTGTATCTTTGCAAGGTGATGTATGAAAGTTCTCATTTGCAGTGTGACTAAAGCAATATCCCCGTTATCCATCACTTGTCAAGCCCTTAGTTTGGAGTTCTGTCATAGATCATTCTGTAGCCTGACCTGGCAACCATCATCATTACACTGTCTTTTCACCCCTCATATTTGAGTGATCTGGTTTCAGTTAAGGAAGATGATGATGATGATAATAAAAAATACATCTGTTCAGAAAGAGGCAGCAGAAGTGATCACTGTGAAACATTAACGTTGCAGGTTCAGTCTTGGGGATGGAGTGGTGGAGTTCAGCACAGGGTGACCTTTCACATTGTTCAGCGTTCCAGCCTGTGAGCTGAACTCTGATGCAGATCTTAGGGGGTTTTGCTGCTTTTTTCTGAACAATCTCGATGTTGTCAGAATTGTCTTCAGATGAAGCAAGATCAACCAATCCAGTCAAGGGTGAGAGGTGGCAAAACAGGGAATCAGAAGTTCAGTCTTGCTGGTGAAGTTGCTGAAATCTTTCAAAAAGGTTGTGTGTTCCTGAAATCAGCATCTCCTCCAAATGATGATCTCAGTGAGTTTGTTTCACCCTTTCCATCTTCCATATACTGTCCGCATATATCTAAACTATATGTATTCAATAAATTCCTGCATGCATCTGTCCCAATACATAGATTCTCATAGAAAAAAACAGCTTCACTATCCATCATAATGCTAACAGTTGACCTTTGCAGGAATGCAGGTTTGTCAAATACCAGGGTATGGCTGTCTTTGCTTTCTGAAAATATCCCTCTAAAAATACAGTTGTATGAATGATCATAGAAAGCAAAACCAAAGAGTCTTGGGAAGAAACACTCCTGAAATATATTTGAAGAACTTGTTGAGCTGCGTTGTGGAAGTGCAATCGTTGCTTTCAGAATTTCACAAAAAGTGCAGGTTGGTGAGGTCATTCAAACAAATCTGTCTAGACAAGAAGTCTTGGCATGTGGCTGCAAGTCCCTGCAAGACAAGCTTTGCCTGTCTCCTGACATAGGACTATAGACAAATCACTCCCATTTTCTTTTCCATGCTCAGCCTTTTCCTTCCTAAGCTGTGTACTTTCAGTAACGGGAACTGTTGTGGGTTTCTGGTTTAGAGATGTATACCCAGCAGAGACAAGGGGGCAAAGTAGGACTTGCAGAAATCTTGCAGTATCCCACTGAATCTTTAGTTAGAAATGAAGAGGAAATGCTTTCAAAGGCTAATAAATAGGCGCTGGCTAGGAAAAGCAAAACAAAACAAAACAAATAACCCAGGATGACCTTACCACTATTAGACCTATGGAATTCAGATACCAAGTTTAGTCTATTCCTTAATCATCTGTTAATATATATCCACTACAGAGAAAAACAAGGGGTAGAGGTGTAGCCCATTATGTGATCTGTTTAAAGTCTTAAACTGTAAATATTTCATTTTTAGAATTAAACAGGAATTTTTAGATAAAAAAAAGTCAGATCGGTGCTTTTAAAAATAAAGAGCCAGAATTAAGCCATACACACACATAGATGGATACAAATATCTATATATATATAGATATATATAGCGTATATACACTAAATACACACACACACACACACATATTACATATATGTATAGATGATGGCTTTTTTCAGGGAGAGAAATTCCCAAGTTGTCCTGGTTGAAGTGTGATCCTCTAACACAGGCTCCTGCTGTGATATCGGTCAAATAACTTTTCTGCCTCAGTTTCCTCATCTGTTAAATAGGGATTGATGTACACACCTACCTCACAGGATTCCTTGAAAGTTCCTGTTGGCACAGTGCTCTGAAGATACATGTTACACAAATGCCAAGCTCTATTACTGTTCGGGATGAAATATGAGTGCCCTCCAACATGAATGCATGCTGCTGTAATGCCTTAATGTTTTAGATCTATCCAGGGCTTGTGTGTGCTACAACAATTAGCCTCAATTATTCCACCTCAGTTGACCTAGTTCAGGTTATAAAGCAATGTGTGACTGCATAGGATGATTAGATTAGCTGCAGATGACTTGCAAACAGAGACTGCAGCTGCACCGATGTCATGTTACTAGTTTAATAATCTCAGCAGTGAAGCTTCAGCACAGATCTAGTGTCAGGTCAGCTATTTCAAATTTAAAGCATTATTTAAGTTAAGCTGTATGAATGCCCTGTCAAGGATGGCACTTAATTTATACTTTGAGACAATATTGTGGGGATCATAAGAACCTAGACATCTAGATGACTTTCAAAAAGCTAAGTTTCATGAGCTGAATCTTATACTGTGCTATATAAAACTAGATGCCTCAGGTGGAGCAGAGGAAGTTGTCATTTCCTCCAAAAATAAGTATGTATTCTACTTGCACCATATATAGCAGATGTTAATAATTTTTTGTTATCTTCAGATCATTTGTCTTTGATGGCTTCTATTCAACAGTCATTAAATATATTGATAATTTCCATGCACAAATGTTTCTAGAGATCTATATGCAAAGATTTGGGATAAAAATAATTAAAAAGAAATATAAATAAAACACTTAAAGTGCACTTAGTTTATCTTTTTTTCTTTTATTCAGTGGATTGTATAAACCTCCTTTAAACTCCAAAGTCACCATCTATTCTCCTTATTTCTGTTATATTATCTTTCACTAGAGCAAAGATTTTGATCCAGACTTTCACCTCTGATAGCCAGAGGGCAGAAAGGGCAGTGTAGAGGACAAAGGATTTATGAGGTGTAAAGATCTGAGACCAAATTTATTTACATTATAAGAATTAGAAGAGTATCATGAAGAATTAGGCCTCTGTAGAAGGTTGCATAATTCTAAATGTTCATTTTTATTTGTACTGAAGTGGTAAGAACTTGTCAAGTTTCTTGCTATAATGCAATAAATGTGTGAATGCCACCTGTGTTTCTAGTAAACAAGACTGTCTTCATGAAGGGGTCGTCATAGGCAGTCCAGAATGAAAGCTTTAATTTAGAATTAATGAGTACCCTTTGTGCTGAAACCCTTTCAGAAAAATAAAATTAAAAAAAAAAAAGTAAGATTTAATAATACTGTATCAGGTCCTAGTAGGTTGGATTTCCTTGTATTTTATGGTAACATTTCATAATATCTTTGCTGGTCCAGGTGTTTTAACTGCACAGCCGTTTCAACATGCGAGATTTCCCTCTTGTGCTTCAAATAAATAATACAAGGCATGAGTCTTTATGGATTTCTTTGTAGGGAAAAGATATTGCAAAGTGGATTTGAAATTTCTTCCTCATCCTAGTCCTCCACACAATAGTCTCTGGGGAGCCCAGCACCCAGGACCACAGAATGATGTCTCCACACATGCAGTGGAGGGCAGTGAGGGACCAGTTCTATACACTTGTGAGAATGGTGTTTGAATGTCTCCAATCCAAGGCTTCATTTACCGGCTCAGCCACAAGAGCAGCAGTGATGGGACTGTCTGTTTTCCTTTCCCTCTTTGATGCTCTGAAGAAACAAAATTTAATGGTCGTAAACTCCTTGGAAACATGTGAATATTATTGATTTCCTTTTTCAGAAGGAAAACTGCTGGAGGGAAAGGTAAATTCTACTTTGGCTTTCAATGGAGAGCTCTTTGGACTTTCTGAAAATTAGGCTTTGCTCTTCTTATACAGAAGACTTGGGATTATAAAACTCATTGAATTTTTCTATTCAGGAATCATCTACTTCTCAGCAGTACCTCATGTATGAAACCTGTCTTGTTGGACATAGATATTTTGTTTTCAGAACTCCTTTTTTGCTTCTGTTTTAATCTACCTGACCATTTAAAAAGGGGAGAGAGGGAGGGAGAGGGGAAGGAAGAAAGAGCACCTTTAAACAGCAGTTTTGTTTTTACTTTTTAAAACAGCTTGTGAAGATGGATGAAGTGAAATTGCTCCATACATGTAGGAAATACAATTCTATGTCAATTGCCAGTAAAATGTCAAAGGAAATATATTTTACTCACCGGGATTTATGCTTGTGACCAAAGATGATATTTCTGATGAAACACAGAATATGTGTATTTTGTAAAACTGATTAATTAACTAAAGTAAGTTAATACAAGTAGCTATTCAGTTATTCAGCTGTCCTCATAGGAAGCCAATGTCTGATATATATATATATAGAGAGAGAGAGAGAGAGAGAGAGAAATGTAACGCATTTTAGAATAAGCACATGTAGGTTGTTGGCGTTATATACAACCTCTCTTAAACCCTCAAGATCTGTGTTTGACATTGGTTAAAGGGTTACAGATCCGAGAAACTTCCCACCTTTCTTCCTTTCATCATTTCTATTTGATATGCAATTCCAGAAGCAGTTTAAAGCTTCAGCTCATGAAAGATCTTCAGTTCAAAGTCTGATTTTACAGATACAGTTTTCAGCTCACAAATAGATGCATCATCAATTTGGGGGCTCATTATAACCATGTGCTCAGTTCTTGAAGCCCTGGATGGGTAATAAATGGGCTGCACTTGCAAATCAGGCAGTTACATGTCCAAAATCTAGTAACTGCATTCATCTTCAGCTGTCAGGGCAAGCCAGTACTTGCAGCACTGTTATGTACTTGACCTTTTCAGATTCCCTTCCTGTCCCTACACCTATTAGATTGTCTTGCAGATCAATATATTTAAAAACAGGAGGTGCTTGCTTGCAGAGCATGCATGGTGTTTATTCTACTTTTTTTCAGCTTTTCTGCAACCAGAAGAAAATTAACATTGTCTTTTTTCCTTTTTTTTTCTTTTTTTGGTATCAAAATTTCAAATTCACTATATTTGGAGAAACTGTAAGAGGCACAATAAAATCCTCAGCATTTCATGATACTCTCTCAGCTACACTGAACAATTAGCTTGTAACGAAGAAATATCCTAGCTTGAACAATTTGGGAATGATCATTTCCTGAAAATCATCTCCATTACAGTTGCCGTGCCTCTGCTGCCTAATTAAGACTGGAATCTCCATGCTTTGTGTTTCAAATGCAGTAATAGTTTACAAAAATAAGATATTAAACTGAGCAAAGCTACAGCATGCTACAGCGCAGAGTAGAAGCTAAGCTAATAATGAACATTTCCTGGTGGACTCCTCTGAACATCAATAGCAGGAGAAAGTCGTTCCAGCCTGATACTTTCCTGTTTTTTTTCCAGAAAATGAGCTTCAAGCTAAGACTTGGTAGCTGAGTTCTACCGCAACAAAAACCTGCTACTGGCAGTGTTTGCAGCAGGCATCTATAGAGTATAGATAGTCTTAAAAGGCAAAACAATCTTTCCTTCAGAAATGACACCTTTGATAAAGGTTTAAATGTCAGTGGTGCCTAAACATTTTCTGAGGCATCTGAAAGTTCATTTGGGTTTCTAACGTCCATGGTGATCTATCTATGCATCTCCTGTTTTTGTGAAATCACATCTTTGGCTTTCACAAAGCACACAAGAAAAGGACTATTTCAAGATGTTACTCTTGCAGAGATGGATCAGCCACATATCAAGTCCTGCAAGGAGATGGATATAATGAACATGGGGAAAAGGAATATAACTACTGTCAGGGCAGACAGAAGCAGCTATATCCTAGCCAGGACTAATTCAGGAAGCATGGTTTTCTCATGGGCAATAAAAAGATGCTTGGCCTATTCTTGAGTAAGATGCAGAAAAATCTCAGGGAAAATCTGACCTTGTGTTACAGTTTTATTACTGAGAGGTCTATGAATTGCCTAGTGCACAGTGAGATAGGTTTTCAGTTTGCATACCCCAAAATTTGCTTCTTTGTTAATTAACTCACCGTGCCTCCAAGAGTCTTTTGCCATCCTGCAGTAGCATTTTGATCACCAGTGACAGTCAGTATCGCTGCGACACATGGCTGATGAAAAGGTCCACAAATCAGCCTGGGAGACAAGTCTGCTAATACTGTGTCTGAGAGTAGCTGGCATTCAAATAAACTAAGTCAGAAACATAGAATAAGCCAATAAGAAGGCATTGCCCCTTGAAGTCCATCTCTGCTGCTGAGCAATATACAGACAATAGATATTCAAGAAATCACCCTTTCTTTGCTATCATGTTGTTCCTATTCAGGGGCCTTAAAATCTTAGTGAAAAACTTTGATTCCACTGGTTACCAAAGGAGAAAATTGAGTGTGATATAGAGGCCAGCAAACAAAACACACAGCAGGTAAGGAGAAGCAAGAAGAAGAATTAACTATTGCACATTACTTTATGATTTCCTTTTTTTTTTTTTTAATATTCCCAGATAGAAATGATATATTAATAGAAGCGGGCTATTTGGCAGTCTCCTCTTTCTTCCCTGGGAATTGTGCACGTAGAAGGTGTTATTTCCAAAAAGAGGTAAATCTCTGTGAGGCCAGTTATGTATTGTGAAACCCAGAGAGGCCTGCCGAGCCTCAAACTCTTTGTTAAAGAGAACTTTATTTCTCTGTTTGATGCTGATCATGGGTCCATTATGCAATGGGAGGTTCAGCACATGGCACCAACTACACACCTACTTAGCTTGGATATCTCTTTGCATTTTGGAGCCTTTTATAATGAAGACACAAAGTGGAGCTGTTGTTTTTTTCATACCTGCTGTGATAGAATATATTCTTCCTGCCATTGCATTGTGCCTTGGAGAGAAAAGGTAGTTTAGCAACCACTTTACTTTAGTCAAGTCTACTAGTTGAAAAAGGAACATGCGCTACAAGCTGTTCTTTTTTTTCTACTAAATAAATTTAGTATCAACTTATTTAATTCATTATATTACAAAGCACAAGCTTTTTGTGAAGCAAAAATTTCTGATTTCTTTTGCTAAGGTTAATAGATTTTGATTTTTTAAGCTAAGATTAATAGATTTCCCTTTCTAAAAGTTAGCCTGAAGAGGTCAAATGAACAAGGAGAAAGGTATCTTCTGACAGTAAAGCACTGCAACAGAAAAAGGGGTTAGTAAATGAGTCCTCCCATACTGTTTGGATGTTTTGTAAAGAGAATGCTTATAATCCATAAGATACAAGGGGTAATCTGCAGGAAGCAGATGAAATTCTAAGGTCTGGACTATAAAAATAGTCAGTATGAGTAATGTAATAGACTTTTTCAGTATTGTGCGAGAATCTGCCTCTTAATGAAATAGAGCATCAAATAGATAATTTTAACCAGTCTGAAAATTCAGAATATAATGCAGTGTGTTTTCTGTCTGTGTATGGGTCATCTGGAGGCTAGGCAGACATGGTTTAGGTCTAAGTGATTTTGAAATGAGACAACTTGTCAAGGTGCCTTTGGAGGTTGTGACAGTGTATCAGCTATTTAGACAAACCAAGTAAACAGAATCAGCTGCGTTTGGAATGAAAGGGGAATTCAAATGAAAAGCAAATCAAAGCAAATGCTGAAAGGAAGGGAGAAATTAACAGGTCAAAAGAAATTGTTTTGTCAGCCTCCTCCCCTGACGGCTGCTGCTTATGTGTCTGGGGGACGCGGGTGCACGCAGGAGTCACCCTGGGCTGTCAGTCTCCGCGTCTCGGCATGCAGAGCGGCGCTGCTTTGCAGCGGGGGTCAGGCTCTGCAGCCCCCGTCAGGGCAATGGTGAGGGACATCATCTCCAGGTGTATGTTGTTACTTGGAGAGACTCCCAGGAGAGCAGCATCTGTGCCAAGGTTTAGAAGGACACACTGCTTAATTCTGTCCTTGGCCAGACAGCTCCTTCTCAGGCGAAAGAATTAAATATATCGCTCAGTATTCAGACACTCTGAATCTGTACGTCCCAGGTCAAACTCATGTCTTTCATATAATCTCAACAGTTTCATGGGCGTTACTTTTCCTGGGCCTATATTAAGATAGCTGACCTCTTAAAAAAAAAAAGGGCAATGCCGAGCTCTGGACTGATTTCTCAAGTATCCTGTTCAGTGCTAGAAAATGCTGTGTTGATGCTTTGGGCAGCAAATGAGACAGGATTCCTCAGGCACTTCAGGTGCCTTCCTCTGCACAAACACCCTGAAGAGCAGGAGGAGGACTACATGGTTGAGAGGTGGGAGCTTAGGGGTGACATGGAGTCCCAAAGACACAAGCATTGAGGGTACCCCAGAGTAGTAATAAAAAGACTCGATAGTGGGATAGTGAGAATAAGCAAATTTGACTGGACTAGATGACCTCCTAAGGTCCTTTCTGACCTTATTTCTATGACTCTATGAGAAATAACTAACATACAAAAAGAAAAAAAGAGGTGCTGGAACAATCTGGCAGGAGTAAGGGGGGCACAAATTAAGCAGGAAGAAGACACAGTGAAGGTCAGTAAAAGAAAAAGTTTGCTACATGTTTGGGGTTTTAATGTCTACTTAAGAGTCAGTAATATCAGACTCTTCTGGAGTTCTGGATATTCACATACACAGAAATTGTTGCACTATAATTTTCATCTATACATACTGATAAATACATTCAATTACTGATGTTGCACCAATGCTTCTGGAACACTGTTCAGAGCTGTCAGTGATCTGCAGTGGTTTTTTTTTATATGCCTCTCTCTTATCCACATCAGCCTTCCCTGTGCCCTGGGTTTAACTATCAGCAGAGCAAAAGAGAAGATGGTCAAAAGCGCATAGCAAAATGTCACTGGACTCAAAGACGGGTCAATGTCCAGCCCTCTAAAAGAGATGCAATCTGGAAAACCACTGGTCTAGGACAGCTGTCAAAATGAAAACATGCAATAAGGCCATCAGAACAGGCACTGGGGAATGGAAACAGACACAACTGCACTGTCCATTTTGCCCTTTGGCTGGGACAGAGTCCAGGGCCTGCTACCCAAACTGGTACTCAATTCAGGCCACGCAATTAGCTAGGTAGTTAATGCAGCTGGGACAGAGCCCAAAGGGAGATTGCTGAGTGGTCTGACTGGAAAAGTGAGATTGATGAAAAATAAAGGAATTTCATGGATATAGGGGTATAAACCTATGCTTACTTAGGTATCATAGCTTTTGATATCAACAATATGACATTATAGTAAATATTGTTGATACCCTATGGTATTCCCATCCCGGAAAATCCTCATTCTCTTGTGCTCACCTTTATACAGGTGCATAAACCTCTATGCAGGTGCATAATAAACAAACAGAAAAAAGTAATATCTCCTATCCTAAAGTCTTATGGTCTCACTATTCAAAAAAGTATCAACAGCAACTAGAAATATTTCATTAGCTCTATAATTAGTGTAATTAATCTATATGAATATTTATCACGCACACTAGCTCTATTTCTCTATCTACCTGTTTCTTGCATGCCTATCCCTGCAGGGTTTGCTCATCTAGCTATATATAAATCACTCATTGTTGTAGAATTTCCATCTCAATAAGCTCATATGCATCATTAGCCTGAGACTCCCTCCAGCTTCACACCCCGAGGTGCAGTCTAATGTGGGGAGACAGAGCAGCACATCTAGAAAAACTGTAGTGGTTAGAGCCCAGGAGGTACAGGATTTTACTGCAAATCCTTGTCTTTGTAACTCACCTCTTCTGCTCCTTCAGGAGAGCTCATACTCTCTGCAGTATTTTGGGTTCTTGACATGTGGGAACAAGGATGGCTGTCACACTTAACCTCTGTGCAAACATGTAGGTGAAGATGGTATCACTCAAGTCTCCTGGGCAAGCGAGGGCATAGAGATGGGCATGTCACAAAACTCAATGTCTCAAGGCTTCTGAGGAGGCGTATCTGTGCTGTATTTGCACAGACCCCTACATCAGATGCAGTCTTGGCCATGGCTGATTGAAGTAATTAGAAGGACAAAAAAACAGATCTAAAAGAGGTTGTTAGCACTCAATCAGCGACTTGTTTTGAAATCCAAAACTGCAGCCTTCAGATGACCAACAGAGTCAGTATCTGTTAGAGATGTCTAACTTCTTGTTGCCTCAGCTTCTGGCAGCTGCAGCTCTCCAGATGTCTTGATGCTGCTCCTTTGAATGGCCACAAATTACTCTGTTGTGACAAGACTGAGCAACTTCATATATGGGTAATTCTCAGTATTCCTGTACCATGCATGCCTGATTACTGATTTTTAAACAGCAGCTTCAAAGTTCTACTGCTCCCTCTCTTCTTCTTAGTAGCCAATTGGTTAAAATGTGCAACTTTTCTCCATGGTGGGGTTCAAAGCTCTATCTCATGTTGCCCTACGCAATACCCTGAGGTGGAGCAAGCATTGGAAGTTTTTCAATTTCAGTATTCAGCTGTCTAGAACAACTATGTGGGAGCCAGGGACTAGACTGAACTAGCTAAAAGTTAATAAATACTGGCAGGGAAAGCGCTCACCTGGGAAAGGACCAAGGACTTGAATTGCTGTCCCTGCTCCACACATCCACACATTCGCACGTCTTAATACTTATTTTGGTTTTTTTTAATTTCTTTTCTTTACCGAAAGACCAGAACTCATTTATCTTTCAGGATAGGCAATGATAATACTGAACAATACATCCAGAACTTGATGTCTATTGATGCTCTCATTTACTTTGGCAAAAAGAGTTGAAAGCACATATGCCAAGCCATGTAATACCAGAAGAATTTGGCTCTCAGTTTCATGCAGAGATCTTCAAGACTCACCTGGATGCGACCCTGTGCCACATGATCAAGGTGTCCCTGCGTGAGTAGGGGGGTTGGACTAGATGATTTCTAGAGGTCTCTTCCAGGCTCAACCATTCTGTGATTCTGTGTGATTCTGTGATCCATGACTGGATGCCATAACCAGCATGGTATAAAGCCACACGGTCACAAGTTTCTTTTTTCTTAGTAAATTCTGAATTGCTTGATGAAGAGCGAAAGAGTTTCATCACAACCTTTATGAGCTTTATGCCTCAGCTTACAAAAACCATGTCCCAGACATCTGGAAACTGCTGTGGAAGCACAGCTGAGAACCAAGCCTAAGATTTAAAGGTGCACGTTCTATAAAATCTATAAAATATCCTTTGTGGTTTTATAACAGCTGTCTTATCTCATTCTTATATATTGCTGCGTTGAGTTAAGGCATTATAGGTAAACTTGGTGCATGGAAAAGAAAAATGGTTTCATTTGCATCTGTGTAAAGCCAGGTTTGATTTAAGAGCTACAGAAGCTATCACTGTGTCTAGTTACACATTGGTCTTTTGCTCTAATAACAACAGGCATATATTTGATGTGATTTACCACCTAATAAAGAAATCGAGGAAAAAAAATGTAAATTAGAAAATGCAAGTGGGGACAAATTCATTGCAAAGTGTCTTTCAAGTGTTAAGGAAGATATAAGAGTCAATCTTACAATGGAGTTTCATTAAAGAGAATTCTCATTAAGTAATGAGCCAAAATCAGAATAAAGGCATATGTCAAACAGATGGGCCTGTCAACCGGAACATGGTGGAATTGTGTTTGGAGATGATTAAAGAAAAGGGAAAGTAGAATATAACATGACAAAAATTACTTCAATTTAAATAGAAAAGAAAGTCAATATTGCAAAATCACAAGGGAAACAAAAAAAGTATTGTAGCTCTTAAAGTTATGAGCAATGAGTAAAGATACATCAGCTATACTATATTAAAAAGAGTAAATGAAGAGTGGAGAAGAATGGAGACACTATGGCCAAACTTCGTTGGCTTCCCTGCAGAGGTGGTAATCCAACGGTGCTGTGCAGCTGATGAGTGAATGAAGGGTGGAGCGGAGTGATCACACAGCAGCCAAACTCCGTTGTGATTGTGTTTTATCATACTCATAATCATACTTAGTGAAAGTTGCCCACCTTGTTCTTTGAATTTGTGAAGATATTTTCATCTGGAAAAGATGATTAAGGGCCTGGGGCATCTATCATATGAGGAAAGACTAATAGAGCTGGGCCTGTTTAGCATGGAGAAGATTGAGAGGGGATCTTATCAACATATACGAATACCTGAGGGAAGAATGTAAAGAGAATAGGGCCAAACTCTTCTTGGTGGTGGCCAGTAATGGGGCAAGGGATAATTCTGTAATTCTGTACTCCTTGCAGAAGTGGCAACCTGGTCATACCACACAGCTGATAAGCCACATTGTATGATAAGATGTCTGGTGTTGGGCCAACAGTGGTGGCAGATCAGTCCCTTCCGATGGACTTTGCTCTAACTTCTCTCATTCTAATCTCATTATAATACCAGTACACAACCCCATCCTAGAAGTTACCTGCTTCCCATGAATGACCACTCCTCACTGAGCATGCTCTCTAGATTTTTGATTAACTTAGGAGACTTTTTAAACCAATCACTAATGAAGGTATGTGTGACTGGAGTCACTCAAGCTCCATCTAAGTGTAAAAGAAAATATATAAAAGGAGAACTAAGGAGGGATATAGTAGGAATAAGAAGGAGGAAGAAGAGGGAACTGGGGAAGAAGGAAAGAAAGACGGAAGAAGGGAGAGGGAGGACTCCATCGTAACTTCTGGATCAGTCAACAGGCTGAACCCCTTTCCTCTCCTCTGGTCAGGACACCGCCTGAGGAGACTCCTCAAGCTTGAGAGCCCTTTCCCATCTTCTGGGGTAAGTGATGATTGCGCATTTGTCCACGAGGCACTAGCTAAGAACTCCACAATGTAGTGAATTTCCTGTACTGACATCAGAAACCTGTTCTCTAAATGTTGCCTTTGATTAAATCATGCTATTTGTGAACTCGACTGCTTGTTTTGAAGGCAATCAGCCCTAGAGCCGACAGGCTGTTCATGAACCCGATACTGCCAGAGTCAGGCCTATAGCTGATCATACTATTTGTGAACTTGATTCGCTGTTTTGAAGACGATCAGATGTACAGTTGACAGACTTTGAATCTGGTACTACCAGAGTCGGGCCTATAGCTACCACAGTATTTGGTATGCCTATTAAGAGATGAGGCCAGCCTCCCCCAGTCCCTCTAACCTTTGAGGATTGGCTGGAGCACAAGGGGATTCATCTCTTACCAAATTTGCCCCCTGCCCCGAACAAAATGCAACAACCTATGATATTTATAAAAGGGGAAATTAGGATTGCAGATGGCTCCAAAAATTGTAGGGATTTAGAAGAAGTCTCCAGATTTGCATATATTTAATGCCCACAGAATAGACACAGAGAAGTGTTTCTGCAATGGAGAAATTAAGTAAAAACCGAACTGTGTGACTCTACTGTCTCACTGAGCCATTTGTGGGTGTGTTAGCCTTATAAAAGGAGGACATAGGAAATATTAAGTTAACAATGCAAGTATTCAAAAGTCATGAGGAAAACCATTCCCAAATAATGACATGCTGGTTTCAGAGTCATAAGACTCTTTTAGAGAGAGACTCTAATACTGTTTTAGAAGTAAAACAAAACTTTGTGTTCTGATTTCTGAGCACTGAGAGCTTCATACTGTTTTCCTGTCAGTTTTTCTCGTAAAAGAAAATTAGGAATCATCCTTTTTCTTAAAGAAGACAATGAAAACCATGCCCTCATGTGATTCCAGAAACAGTGACTTTAATAATAAAATTCAGGCAAATGATCATCCCTAGCTTGTGTTAATTGGAAGCTGTGAGTGAATCTCTAGACTCAACTGTCACATATGTTACATATATAAATTACCACACATACAGCATATTTAGTAAATACCTGATGTTAGAGATATGCATAACTAGCTCTGCTAAATTTAGATCTGCTAAATTTCTAAAGGCAAATAAAAATGTACAGTGAAAAGAGAGGTAAGAGCGGGAAGACCCAGTCATGTGCAGGTGTCCTCTAATCTAAACAGTGACCTCAGTTTGATGCCTGGTGCGGATGATACCCGAACCTGCAGCCTTCTCCTTCTGCACCTCATGGATCAGTTTGTTCTCCCTTTAAAATCTGTACCTCTCCTCTTATCCAGTTTGGAGCTACCACCTCCCCTCTCATCCTATTCCAGATACCTTTACTATTCCATCTCTAAACTCTCCCACTTCTGCAGTTATAAATCTTCTCATTTCCACACACATCCCCTTTCTTCACTGTTAAAACACCATATCAATCTGCTACAACCTGAACCTTTCCAAATCTCCAAGTTCCTCCAGGTCAACACCAAATGCCTTCTTCAAGGTTCCTCAAATCTCCTCCAGAGACCATTCTTTTCTAGTCATCTTGCCCCAGTTTGCTCTAAATCCCTTCCCATTTGAATGTCTGAAACCACTTACTCTTCCTTGCATCGCAGTTTCTTCATGTCTCCTAAGATTACTTTTCTTCTTCTTTTGATGCTGTCCTTACTGCAGGCTTTCCCACCAATCTCTCCTGCTGCTCTGTCCAATCCTATTGCAACCACCAGCACAGAGTGTCCAGCCTCTAGCCCAGCTCTACACCCTTGCTGTAGGTTAGCACTTGCTGATGTTCTTTTATTGATTAGTGAAGTCAGTCAAACTTTGCCTTTCCCTAACTTCTTCAAGCATAACATGCTTCAGAAAAACAGCTTGTACTTACTGAAATTGCCCAAACCCAGACAGTCTTTTGAAGGCTGTCAAATAGACAGCCTAGAAAACTAGGGCACATCAAGAAAATAAAGTCAATTTTAATTGTCAATAGAAGGGACAGTATTTTATATTATAGCACACAGATTAAAACATCTCTACAAAGTGTGTGGAAAGGCAGTTTATTGTAGTCTCTTGAGACTTATCAGTCTCATCATGCTAAAGAAAGGTTGATTTACCCTTTCCTTTCCTGATGCTTAGTGATCATTATACAAAAGCAATAGCCATAAAAGGAAGGTCAAAAGAAACCATCCTCTCAGATTAAGTCCTTGGTGTGTCTTTCTTTCACAGTACTGAATACAGAGCTATAGAGAAGTAAACTGAGCCACTAAATTGTCCCTGTCATTCAGCACATTTACAGATTGCCTATGAGATCTTCAATAGGTTATTTAACCCCGCATCTCTTTGGGGCCATCCTCCAGCCCAGAAGCTGGATCACTTTCATCTCTTTTTTGTGTCTGTTTTAAAATGTCCTGCATGGCATTGGTGAATAACACCAGCCTAACACAAATCTTCCCTAAAACCAGAAGTGACCTGGTGGCTGTAGAACTCTGCTCAGTCAGTATCGATTTGGGTCCTTAGGCTCTTTAAGACTGAAGTCATTAATAAGAAATCTTTTCACTTACTTATATCAATGGCAACAAAGACAAGCTTTTTTCAGATCACTCTGCTTAACCATTTCCCTAACACAGAAAGAATCTTGGAGAGCAAGATTGTGTGAGAGCCAGGGAAGACCTTACATGTTTTCAGACACATGACAATTTCATGCAAGAAGAATTCCTTAAAAAATATTAAATAAATAGAATCACAGGCAGGTTATTATGTTCTTGAACTGAAAATAGCTGGTGCGCAAGAGAGTATCATACAGTTGATCTCTTCTTACCCCCCTGCAACGAGTGTTTGAAGTGATGAGTGCAGTGGTTATTGGACCCTTGTCCAGGTAGTGGACAACCCCGAGTAGTTGTTCTTATGTTATGCATGAAGTGGAATGAAGTCAGCTAAAGCCTTTCCTGAATACCATAAACCTTCATCCAGTAGAAAGCCAGGATAATTGGGTGACAATTTTTTGTCCTATGTGCTACAAGAATCATAGTGCATGTTAAGTGAATAGTTCTTCAGTAACTAAAATATCGCTTTGCATAACACATGGCAGACATAAATATCTATTCATTTTCTCTTACAGTGGTTTGCTTTAGCCAACTTCTGTTTTCTAAGACATCAGCATCTAATTAAAGATAGTTCTCTATGCTCTTATTAGACTCTGGAGAGGATGAAAAAACAGGTCAAGAGGACATCTTACTTGTTTAGACATCTGTCTTTGGGAGAGTTCCATAGTCTCTGGGGTGTCTTCATTCACCACAGACTGTGGAAGAAACATACATAACCAGTACAGCTAGGTAGATGATTTTTAAACATACGCTTGGGTTTTCACATGCTCTTTTCCGTCTTAAAATCTAATAAACTTGCCCACAACAAATGAAACTGAAACCTAGAAAAGTTTCATTCATCAAATCCATTAAAATGGAATAAATGTGGAAAAGTATATTAGATACAAATAGCCCTGTCCCTTTTACGTTTGACTTTATTAACCTTAAGCTAAAGTTAATAGGAACTACTGAAGGTAATTATTTATATATTTATTGTCTTTTTCAGAAGAAAGAAGAGTTCAGTTTTCTATTTTCTTGTCTGTTTTTTTTCTTAGCTTCCTTTAGTATTTGAAATAGTTAAAGTTACTGATTTTTGTTAAAGTCAGTAATAACTGATGAAGACTGATTTTTATTTTCCAATCTGAGAAACCATTTTCAGACAAATTTCACAATGCAATAAATATTCCCCCTCAGGCCATTAGGCAGAAGTTGCACTTGCACTTCTGAATGACTATATATCTACTATCCCTGTGAAAGATTAAAATTTTTGTATTTGTTGCTTTTTATTTCCCCCCTTTTTTTCTCATACTCTTCATACTCCGTACAGTTTTGACAGTTTGTGGTTGACCCCATTACACTGATCTAATGGATGACCATTTGAGTTATGATGACAAAGCAGCTGTATTAATCATGTAACACATCTGACTTGTTTTACTATATTAGCCCTCTGGGAAATCCTTAGCAAATTATGTCCACATGTTAAGCTCCTTTGAACAATCAGTTCAGCTAAAGCCTTAGACACCAAAATCTATTTATTTTCTTCAGAAATCAGTTTCCTAATTTCTAGTGACTTAGCGTTTTTTTTTTTCCACCAAGTTAAAATCAATTTATATGCATTTCTTATGCCCAAAGAACATTCATTTTAGCATAGGAAAATGAAATGAACATAGTAGCTGTTAAATGATGTGAACTGCAAATTTTCAAATTCCAAAGTATTTAATAACAGCGTATAAGTTTGAAGAGTTTCCTTGCTCTTACTCTTTCCCATGTTCTGAAAATTATCTGGAATATTTACCAAGATGAATGAAATGCACTCTTTTACACCTTTGTCCTGGGAAGTCTTTCTGTCTTATTATCTCATTCTATATGGTAGAAATAAACAAACAAACAAACAACAACAGCAACAACAACAACAAAAAACAGCAGTCTGAGTGTGGACATGTGAAGCAATTGAGAAATTATTTGGAAGGAATTTTTGGTAAGAGCATATTCTATAAAGTACATTAACAATTTATTTTCTAAATTTGATGTGATGACGATGTGATGACTGCTTATTTACCTAGGCAAGTGGCCTTTTAGATGCACTTTTAGATCTGCCTTGCACCTGCCTGACCTACATCATCAACCTAGGTAAGTGTCTCTGGAGATCCAAGATAGGAAGCACACTTTGCCACAAGAGCAACACAAAATCTCAGCACCGCTTAATTGCTTAGGATTAGTTCATAAGGCATGTGTTGTCCTTCCACTATAAAAATAAATATCAGCTCAGGTACATGAGCTGTGCTCTTAGTAGACACATGATCTCCATGCCTGGCTTCATGTCAGCTGATAGAAAACTAGTCAAGTTAGCACGCTAGTGAGCCTGACTGGATTTATCCTGCATTTCAATCCCACTTTTTAGTTCAGACTCGACATCCTGTTTTGTGGCTTCTACCATGGTCAGAGTTTTGCCTGGCAAAAACTCCATACAAATACCTTTATTAAGGGTAAATAAAGAAACAGCTGGTTATAACTAGGGAAAACTACCCTTCTCTCACTGCACCCTATCTTGAAAATGTTTGCTTTATAGGGAAGTGTAATGCTATATCTCGTATGGCATCTTTGATAAAAGGGAGCAGGGATAATGAATTATAAGGGAACAGGCAGAAATACAGAATCACAGAATCACAGAATGGCTGAGGTTGGGAGGGACCTCTAGAGATCATCTAGTTCAATCGCCCTGCTCCAGCAGGGACATCTAGAGCACGAGGCACAGAGTCCAGCGGGTTTTGAAGATCTCCAGAGAAGGAGACTCCACAACCTTTCTGGGCAGCCTCTTCCAGTGCTCTGTCACCCTCATAGTAAAGAAGTTCTTCCTCACATGGACATGGAACTTCCTGTGTTTTAATTTGGACCCTTTACCCCTTGTCCTGTGGCTGGCTGTCACCGAGAAGAGTTTGGCCTCATCTTCTTTCCATTCTCCCCTTACATATTGATAAGATCCTTTCTCAATCTTCTCTTCTCCAGGGTAAACAAGCCCAGCTTGCTTAGTCTTTCTCTCATACGATTCCAGTCCCTCAGTCATCTTCATTGCTCTGCGCTGGGCCCTCTCTATAAGCCCTGCATCCTTCTTGTACTAGGGAGCACAGAACTGCACACAATATGAGTTTCCTTAGGAAATGTTTGAGAATTTATCTGAAGAAGAGCTTCAAAGACTGTGAATCTGTTGTTCTTTCAGTGACCCCAGGCTAGTTCCAGCACTAGCACAGCAGAATTCTTCAGGAGGTGGACCAGCAGCCTGCTGTGGTGGCATAAAATCATATTCAGTTAATATACAAAAGTACACAAAAGTACAAAATTATACACAAATGTAACCCTTAAAATGTGTTATTGAATGTTACACATCAAAGGACTTGCATTAATTACAGACAACATTCAGCTTACTACTTGCTGCCACTTGCATCTACTTTATAGTTGGAGTATTCTCTCTTCTATAAGCATTGTAATGATAAATCTTTCTTCTGGCTTGGTATGCAACAACCTTGTGGAGGTAGTGGAGCTACTCCTACAGAAGAATTTGAAAGAAGAGGAATGATGCAGACTCTTATCTATAAGTACTTTTTGAGCCTTACTGTTTTTTGTCTGTTTGTTTGTCTTTGCTTGTTTTGTGCGTGATATGGGCTACTCTCTAAAATTATTTGTCCCTCTTATTCTTCCTACAAAATCATAAGAGTGGTATTCAAATGCTTGTTCAGTTTATGTTCTAATAATAAAACCGCTCTAGGCATATCTTGTGTGAAGTGAATCAAAAAGATTATGAAATGTCTGCCTGCAAATACTTCTAAGTTCAGGTAAGCGCACAGTCTAACCTACCTTTGTAAAGCATAATAATTTTCTCGGTAAGTTAAAATTCTTGGTAGAAGAAACATCTTGATACAGCTCATGCACAAAGAAATGTTGACACCATGAATGATCTACTAAACTGTATTAAAATACTGATTTTAACTCCTGCTATAACATAACAGAAAGAAAAGCTGTCTTTTTTTTTTTTTGGTAACATTCACATTAAAAAATATTCATTGCACTGATTAATTCCTTGATGAGGTTTTCCTTTCTGACTCATTAACCTGGGCAGGGTGCTGGTGCTTCACAGTCTGGCTCTGAGGCTGGATCCATCCACTCATCACTCTCTCCAGCCCCCTCCCAGGTCATGAAGAGCAGGATGACTCAATAGAAAGAGAAATCTCTTTACCGAGATTTCAGAATCCTTATTCAGAATAAAAAGCACATGCCAGTTTTGGATGAGCGCTTAAAAGGAATCTCTTTCCAATTTCCCATCCTTCACTCCTGGGACAGGATATTCTGGCATCCAAGTGCCTATACGTTTAATTGCAACGAACTCTGCTCACACTTACATTTGTGAATATTTTAACCAGATAGATAGAACGAACTGAATATGCTTTGTTCCTCTACCACGTTGCTCCAAGCTGCAAAGTGGATGAAAGAACTACAATTGCTCTGAGGTCTGTCTGGGCCCTGACAGTGGCCACAACAGCCTTCCTGAAGAGAGTAGTGATCTATATCTGTCAGCATATTATATCTGAGTTTGGGTAGACAGCCGGGGATAATAAGCTTACATACAGGCATTACATTGAATGCCAACAAAAAGTTTGACATCAAGTCCTTTGAAAATCCCAAGTGGTGATACAGTAATTGTGGGTTGTCCTGGTTAGCAAGAGAGGAAAAGGAAAAGGAAAAGGAAAAGGAAAAGGAAAAGGAAAAG
>VZSV01000042.1:3426402-3439227 GCA_013398735.1 Nothocercus julius
AAGAAGAAGAAGAAGAAGAAGAAGAAGAAGAAGAAGAAGAAGAAGAAGAAGAAGAAGAAGAAGAAGAAGAAGAAGAAGAAGAAGAAGAAGAAGAACCTCTCTAAGGAGGTTCTCTCTTCTTTTGCCAAGGGATTGTCATAAATCCTGCACAGTGCAGAATTTAGGTATAATAGATACAGCCTTCAGGAAAATCTTGATGTAGAGCATTAATTTCAGTTCCAGGAATGCACTTGCAGTGCCATGTTGTGCTACTAACCATGCATCCACTGTGTTGTTGAATGGTGTGAGATAGAGCACAAAATCTTCAAACTGCAGGTCAGTCTATTATATAGCTGAGATTATTGGCATTACTTACTGATAAAATATTTTTCAACTTCCACTATTTTTCCTACTTCCACAATTCTTACATCTCTAAAAGTATATGAGATTTATAAGGGGAACATTAATATAAATATAAGCTCTACCAGGTACTGCTGCTTGTGAAACAGTATAAAGTGACATTGAACTACATCAGACCTTTGAAGATCAAGTCACTTGCATACAATTATCTAAATACAGATTTAGATCATGCTTAAGGAACCAAGCTGGATAACCTTACGTGACTTCCATCTGATTAGTGGCAGTATTTTCCATTCTGGTCTGTTTTCAAAAGATTCTGTTTCTTTGAATATACTTTGTATAGATATTACTCATGCCAGGAAGTCATTGTAGGACAAATAAATATAAGAAAAAGAGAAATGAAAACATGTCATGAAAATGATTATCAAGTCTGTTCCTGAACAAATGCATTTTTCATATGTTGTTGGCATCTACAAAAATAAACAGTATTATAATTATTGCTGATGACATGAAACTTGGAGGAGTATCTGATACCGCAGAGGGCTGCACTGCCATCCAGAGGATCCTGGACAGACTGGACAACTGGGCAGTGAGAAACCTCATGAAATTCAACAGAGACAAGTTCAAGATCCTGCACTTGGGGAGGAATAACCTCAGTCACCAGTACAGGCTGGGGACTGACCTGCTGGAGAGCAGCTCTGCAGAGAGGGACCTCGGCGTCATGGTGGATGACAAGTTGCCCATGAGGCAGCAGTGCCCTCATGGCCAAGAAGGCCAATGGGATCCTGGGGTACATTAGGAAGAGTGTCTGCAGCAGGTCGAGGGAGGGGATCCTGCCCCTCTACTCAGCCCTGCTGAGGCCACACCTGGAGTGCTGTGTCCAGTTCTGGGCTCCCCAGGACAAGAGGGATGTGGAGCTGCTGCAGAGAGTCCAGCACAGGGCTACGAGGATGATCAGGGACCTGGAACATCTGCCCTATGAGGAAAGGCTGAGAGAGCTGGGCCTGTTCAGCCTGGAGAAGAGAAGGCTGAGAGGAGACCTCATTAGTGTCTCTAAGTACCTCAAGGGAGGCAGTGAGGAGGATGGGACCGGCCTCTTCTCGGTGGTAGCCGCTGATAGGACTAGAGGAAGCGGCCACAAATTGAAGCACCAAAAGTTAAGGAAAAATTTCTTGCCAGTGAGGGTTACAGAGCCCTGGAAGAGGCTGCCCAGGGAGGTTGTGGAGTCTCCTTCTCTGGAGATCTTCCAAACCCGCTTGGACGCAGTCCTGTGCCACATGCTGTAGGTGACGCTGCGTGTGCAGGGGGGGTTGGACTAGATGATCTCTAGAGGTCCCTTCCAGCTTTAAGCATTCTATGATTCTGTGATTCTATGAATATCAACAACAACATCATCTTCATAGGATATCTAGTCACAGTTATAAGCTACAATTTGAGGTACTTCATACCACAGAATAGAAAACAATATCCACCCAAAAGAGATTAAAATATGATTATAAAGTAATAGACAATAAAGACAGATAAGCAGACAAATGAAACAAAACCATATACCAGAGGAATGGGATAAATGTTTTTGTTCATCCATTTCCTCTCTATGTGATTTCTTTCATAATCATGCTGTCATATTAAATTATAGTCTCAGAATATATTGTCAAGACTGTAGGAAGAATTCTATTAAAGACCAGCTTTAACATATGTATTTGAGAAGAACAAAGAATTCACTCTTTTTTCAGAGGTTTTTCTTCAGATAGTGATAGGAACAGGCCACAGAAAATGTGTGTTTCCTACAAAGTGGCAAGGGAAGGTCAAGAGGGAATTACAGATTGATTAGAAAGCAGAGATGACTGTGCTGAACAGATGAGAGAGAGAAGGTGGGCTTGGACCTCAAAGGAAGATCAGAGATACTGAAGGGTACTTTTAGCAATATTTTTAAAATAAAAATGAACAAATATTATTCTGCAGTGTAGAATATCATTGCACTCAGATTTAAAATATGAAGCGATATAAATACATAACGTATTGTAACTATGACTCATACAGATCATGTATCCAAACTCAAGTACCTATTACAGAACTCTGTGTGTTCAGGGGAGGGGATAGTATAAAATCTTTTGGGAGTGTTTACTATGGTTTTATATAAATCCTAGCACAAAAGATAACAGTTCTATGACTAGTGCTTCCTCAAGTGATTGCAAAGCAAAAGATGTATAATCATAAAAATAGAAATAGAAACTCCTTTTTATTTTACCTCTTGTGTTACCACTACAAAACGTCATTTAAGGGTCACAATTAAGCTCATGTGCTTCTACTGAAATCTGTGAAACTTAAAGAACATTAATATATTCCATGACCTTAAAAATTCATTTCTAGTGATATGATTTAAAAACACTAATTTGGTCACCTCAGAGAGTTTCTGTCAAAAACGTATTTGTGACTCATGATAAAAAATAATCCATACTTGATAATATATTTCTAACAAGTCACTCCCTGTAAAAATTAAAAATTAAAAAACAACAACAAAAAAGAAAACTTTAAATGGAAACATTGCAATTTTTTTTAATGGAAATTTATTAGAAAGTTAAGAGGCAAGAGAAGTCTATTTACATCGCCATTATTGCTGATAAAGAAATTTTTCTTGAATAGAGCTCCCTGGGAGAAACCAGTAGTCAATATGGAATGAAAGTCAATTCGTAGCCAGCCTTACTCTTACTCCTAATCAGTCCTGTTCTTAATAGTCAGATCTTTCACTCTCTGTCTCAGAGGGAAATGAGTATTTTCTCACAGCATGGCTCCATTTGCCTGATCACACATCCCTTTATGGAAAAACAAATAAGTAGTAATTATGCTCAGTAATCCCTTCATGATAGCTCATTCTGGAGAGCTGTAACTTTCCACTGTGACAGGTCAGAAGAGTCGTCTCAGCACCCAGCACTGAAAGTCCAGCTTTCCTAAGTTAAAAAATGAAGATTCACTTAGGAAAAACATAAAATATCATGCCCCCACCTTTTAAAAATTAAATGAAGATAACTCAGCAGGAAGAAGGGAAGATAAGGGACTCACCCTGAGTGCTATCTCCCATTTGATTTTGTCCTTTCATAATCATGTAGTCTTGTTGGAATATTAACACGAAATAAGAGGTTTTGGCCAATGTCAGTAGCAGAAGGTGTGCTGCTGTTGTCCTTCTGCTTTCCTTAGGCTAGGGTAAGAAACAAGTTAAAAGCGTACAGAATGCAAAGAAAACCTCCTCCAATCTAAAACAATCTAAAACCCTTTAGGCCATTAGTAATGTTTGAAATAAGTGATTAAAACATTTGTTCCAAGTGCTAAATGTCATGTTCCCTTATTCTATTCACACTTTATTAAGCATTATGCCATAGTTTGCAAAGCATAGATTCATCCTGCGCGCCCTGTACAGGCAAGAGCTTTGGGCATGTGTTTTAACTGAAGGGCTTTCCTAAATGAAGATTTCAGGCTTTACACCTTCTGATATTACTTTCCTCTTCTGATTCCCTCTAACCCTATTTTCAGATACCATAAACACTTTTGCTTTGGAATCTGCATTTAAAACTCATGGAATCTATGAAAACCAAGTGCAGGTTCTTAATTCAGAGATGCCCCCAGACATCATATTTCCAACCACTTTGGTGACTCTCAGGGCTGTGTTCCCCTTTGCTTGCTCTTGGTTCCTACCAGGGCATAGCATTTTAACATCTGTCTGAGTTTGCCTGTATTGCTTAGCTGGATGTATGAAAGATTTTCAGAGACAGACATTTATCACTCCTCCATTACCACACTGTATTTTTGCAGAGCTGTGGGAAGTGTCCTATTTATCACATTAAAAATGCAAGAAACAATTAAAGAGCCCCTCTCTTAATGAGATGCTACTTCTCCCATCAGTTTTAAACCAATGAATATTGAAAAACCCTTTTCAAGCGTATTTGATTAGTATTCACCACTCTTGGCTGTCAAGGACAGAAGTTCCTGCTGTAACGTGCTGAGCTCCTGACACTTGCAGGATCTGTACTGAGCCTAAGTGTTGGGTGGCTGTCACATCTCATTAGTGTCACTCCCAGCTGGGGCTCCTACTTCTAAGTCACAGTCCTTGGCCAGACATACTGAAATGTTATTCTAGGTTGAATGCATGGAATGTATTCATTGCATATATTGAATATAGGATGTGCCAATTTACAAAGCAAGAAAGATAAGGAGATTGGTACTTAAAAATACAAAGAAATTGTTACTAAAAACTACTTAAAACAACTTTTTTGGCCCATTGCTATGAATGTAATGAAATCATCAAAGCCAGCAAAAAATAAGGCATATTCTTCAGTAAAGGGTGAAACTTTCATGTGACATAAGCAAGAAATGGGGCAGACAAAACACAAAGAGACGTCAGAGATAATATAGCACTCACTGCTGAAGCTGTGCAAAGCAGGCAGCTGTATGCAATGGTGGATTATTAACTTTCTAAAAATATCTACTGCAAAGGTTTAAGTGACAGAAATGCACCTTCATGCATCACCTTAAACAGAAGGAACAAGGTGAAGAGGGGGTGATCGGCCAAGCCTTGCACTATTTGGTCAAGTCATGCTTATGCAGAGTCAAACAAATACAAGAAAGACCTTTTGTTAAGTGTCATAATCTAAGGTGCTGTAGGAAAGGATGTCTGCAATCACCATCAACCAAAATTCAATCCTCTCTACTACAACCTTATTCAACCCTCTTTTGAATTGTCCTATACATTTAAAATTGTGCCACCCATATATGTAAAACCTGTAAGTAACTAATTATCATGATTATCACAATTATAGCTACTTTTTTTTTTTTTTTTGACAATCCTTTAAAAAGTCAACGAAACAGTGTTGTTTGGTCTTAATTTTCTGTATGATAGTTCTGTGCATGTTAGGAAAACCTGCACAAGGATTTCGAACTGAAACATCTTACAGGTGCCTATAAAATCCTGAAGGGAACCCAGCCATAAAATAGAAGGCCCAAGACTGACCAGAACATTTCTCTAATACAGATCAAATTTACTGAAAAGTTATGGTAGAAATAAAGTAGACAAAATATTTTAGAAATATTGTGATAAAATGCCGTGACTTTCTGGTGTGATGATTACTTTTTATAGCACTTACAATAAAGTCCAGAGAAGTAAAGGGAAGGATCCAACTCTGACTTTTACCAGGAGATTAGCATGCAATGAAGATAAGAAGATCATGTTCAAATCCCTTCTCACATTAAAGAAAAAGAGATATTCTTTCCTATTTACCAGAAAACTACTCTGACCCCAAAAATATGGGCATTAGATGCTGATGTTTAGAATAATTCCCAGGTTTTCAATATTTTAGTTATTAGTAATCCATTTTTCTTTCATCTCTTTTTTTTTTTTTTTTCTAGAAAATAGGACGCCTTATTCAAGTTGATGGTCTTCTCTACTGAAGAACCTTGGGCCTGTGTTCAGACTATTGCACTTTCTCTCGGAGAGCCATGTGGACTCAGTGCCACTAGACACTCAGTAATGACACAGTGAGGAGGGCAAGCAAGGACCTGTAACACACACAGGACACACAGTCATTTCTACGGCAAGCTGTAGGAAAAAAAAGCATCGAGAGAGATGCTATGCAGCTCTAAACTTTATAACTCTCCTACAGTTGTCTACACAGAAAGCTTCACTTGCAGGTCCCCTCACCTGACATGTCACTCATTATAAACCACCTCAGCTCTAATGACTTTTGGGGACTTCAGACAGATTAGGCTGTTTTTATTAAGAATTCAGACTAAACTCCAATAGGAACAACAAGACAGGTGTTATAGTGCACAGTTTTCATCTAGTTGTTACCAGAACTGGTTTTATATACATGGCCTTATTGGCAGGGGCATATTTAGAAAGTGTTCAGAACATGGATACATTATGTATGTCCATGTATGTGTGTATACACGCATATATATATATGTGTGTATGTGCATATACATATTTACAGAATATATATATATATATATATGTACATAAACTTCTGTACATACTAGAATAAATGTCATTATTCTAGTAAGGCATTTTCTTACCCTGTCTCTAAACACACCTTCCTCCACCCTTGCATTACATTTTCTCTGCTTATTTTCCACGGGTCTCTTGTGCTTGAAGACAGCAGACTCTGTTCTCACACTAAACGGCACCATTTCCATAGGGTTTATTGGACTCCCACTGAGACATGTTAATGGTGCCCTGCTCTCAAGCAATAATATTGCTATTATTTTGTGTTATTCTCATTTCTATAGATTTCTATAAAATATGGTCATAAAGCAGAAGCAGTGGCCTGAAAGATCTGTATTTCCTATTCTTATCAAAGGTTACCTATAAGCATCTGCAGCACAATAACGGCAAACTTTCACACATCCAAGAATTCTTGCCATAAACTGCTCCATTGTGCCAATTAAATGCAACAAGAACTCCGCACAGGGGAGCACTTTATTGCTTCATTATTGGTTTTATAACATTTTAAATCCTGTTCACTGCAGAAACAAACAACCAAACAAATATTTAAAAAGCTAAATGGGGAAGTGTAACAGAAGTTAATCTACTGCCGGAACCTTTAATGTGTGCCACACCACATCGGGTGTATCTGTATTCAGAGTGCAATAAAATATTTTCAGAGGCACAAAGAAAACCGTATATTTGCCTTCTTAATAAATGAAGTTACCGACATAATGGGAAGTGATCTGACTGATAAAATGGGTTGAATTGGTTAGTAACATGTGCTGATTATACAAACATTGCAGTGGTAATTTAGATTTAGAAAAGTCCAATTCACTGTTATAAAAAACAAACAAACAAAACCCATGCTTTTACGGAGGCACTAGAGATTATATGCTGAATAGAGAGCTTTGCCATCTATGCCACGCTTCACCATCCCATCACACTGAAAATGCTGGACAGCATTTGTTTTTGGTGTGGTAAAGATTGGATATTTGAGCAGAAGCGGAAAAGATTCAAAGCTTTATTTTCCTTTACCAGTCAAAAACTTCTTGAGCTTGGAGATTCAGAGCCCCTGAGCTGCTGCAGAAGGCCAGTGAGGTGACAGCACTAATGTCTTCCTTGTGTGATTAATGACAAAATTGGAGGACTTAAATGGCAAGTACCTCAGAGCTATAATAATGACCAAAATTTAGTTTCATTAGAAAGATGCTTGTCTGCTATTTCTTTTATTTTATCATAGGCTTTTCTGTAAAATTATTTAACTCTAACTTTCACTCTACACGATCATGTCCTAGATTCAAACAGCAACCAAGGGAGAAACACATTTTTAATTCGAAGGAATAAGCAGCTAGAAAGATTTTTAGTGCTTCTGGAGTGATTTATATCCAAGAGCACTGTAATTCTAAACTAATTTTCTCTTTTGTGAATGTCACTACTTTCTGTTTCAGGAAGGATACATCCTTTTACTGTGAGCTACTATTATCTTCTCCGCCTCTTCTTCTTTTTCAGCTCTCTTTTTGCCATATTGTATTCAAATTGCCCAGATGAGTCATGAATCACAGTAGGGGTTCACAGAGAACATAGAGAGGGACAGGATCCTTCAAATGATCCTCCTTTGTAAGATATTATCTCCCATACTACATCAGATTCCTCAATATAGAGTTCTTCATGAGCTGGTTTCTGTTAGGTAACTGTAGCCCACCCATAGGATAGACAGTAGGCCCTTCCTAACAAAAAAATTGAAAAAAAAAATCTGGGAAGAATAACTTCCAATTCTTGGCATCAAGGCTCTGCTAACATTGCTCAATTTTCCCGGTTATCGCTATCAACCTTGCTAAATGGATGACATTTGTTTCAAGGAGAAAAGTGGTTGTAAAAATGTAATGAGGATATAATTATACAAGCTGGAAAGCGACAAACGTGTCTATCTAGGTATAACTTGGTGTAGGCATCCTTCTTTGAAACAAAAGTAATTAATTCAGAAATGTTCAGAGAAACTGAGAAAATTGTACATTTTAGGATTACTTTGATTTCAGGAAACTTTGGTCACTTGAGGGCAATTCTAAACTAGATGCAGAACAAAATCCAGCAAGCCTAATTCCTGATAGTAACAGACTCAGACTATCACTTTCCATCATGAAGTGCTGCTTAAATTTATGAACTTTATTGTATTGTACTCATTTTACAGGTGTTTTACTTAAAACTTCAATGATGTCTCTTGCCTTTGACCTCCTGAGCAAAACTTCTTGGACATCAAGTCATCGCTTGGTAAGTGATGAATGAATCTGGAGCCCTTGGGCTGAGGGAAAACTGAAACCAGGCCTCCAGTTCTCTGAAGAAAATCATCTTTACAGTAAAGAAAAAGTCTATTTTTAGTGGTATGATTTTAGACAAAATGGTAGCTTTTCACAAATAAATGTTTAAAGGTAGATATTAAAGCATAAATATAGGCAGGTGACTTCATAGACCTCCATTTTGGATCTTTATAATATAATATATGAATGGTTTAGGCAGCCTGGATTTTCAGAGAATATGGCATATACAGTAATATACACATGTACATCAGATATAAAAAAAAATCCTGGAAAATTCTGCCAGGGTGTTTGAATTAAATTATGCCAGGATATTTGAATCTGAATAATCTACTTAGTTTATCTTGTTTACTGTCTTTCCAGCTCCAGTTGAGAAAGCTGTTTTATCTCACTGGGCTATTACATCCTTCTTTCTCTCCCCTTCACATGCCAAACACAAGCAGCACCTCACCTACCAGTGAAATATGAGGTCCCTTGTTTGAAAAATGTAAAAATCTAATAATAAACTGTAACTTCATCCCAGAAAAGCCAAAGCAAATGGAGACAATGGAAGTAGCTTGCATGGCCATGATGGTTTCTTTTTTTCCTTACAGAAGCTCTGAGGTCAGTCTTAGAAAAAAGTTTTTCATTTGAGTTTTTGCAGCTGTCTCGAGTCTAAATTCTGTTTTCTGGGGATGATTTGTTCTACTGAGCTTCATAGTTCAAAGTAACAAGCCCAATCACTCTGCTGTCCAGCCTCCGAGTGATGCGTACTATGATTGTCCCTATTCCAGACGGCTGTAGTGCAACTCCCCAGGGACCTGGGAACAACTGCAGTGAATGAACATTGATGATAATAACAGTAAAATGTTTTCATTTTGTGACATTTTTTCATCCTTTAATCTGTCACACTGGATGGCACTACTACATTTATACATTTATAAAAAGAATGTTACTCTTTGAATGTTTGCTGTAGCTCCTGTGATCTCGGAGGAAGAAAAGAAGAAAGAAGCATTACTGTTATCTCACTGCCAGTATCTACCCTAGAAAAAATGATTTAGCTCTCTTTGTATATAACTATGATGTGGTTATAATGGGGGCGGGTTAGATTCTAATCTCAGAAGAAAATCAAAATTATATCGTTGAAGAAAATGGAGTTATTTTGCATTTTACTAATGCAACACAGATCAGGACATCCCTCTTAGAGTTTTCGGTGCAAATAGACTTTTTGAAAAATAGTGCTTTTACCTTACTTAGATTGCCAGCTTTGTCTGCAGAAAGGGAATAAAAGGCTCAGGCCCCTTTTCCCTTCAGATGAATTTCCATTATTTGTGTATTGAAACTATCTTAATACCTTAAGAGTTGTTTCACTTTCACAGAGCAAAGTCACATAGCCAAGTAATGATGCATACACAATGTCAGGTCTCTGTCTCCATTTTACTTCATCCTGTGGCTAATTGCCTCACTGCAGACTGCCAATTAGTTTGACTCCCAGCTGTATTTGGGAAGCCTACTGGGAATGACTGCGTAAGCCTTTGAAGTCTTTTACACTATCTGCTAATCTAAAAAGCTTATCAACATACCATTTGAGAGGGAGAATTGAATAGGTATTAAGCACTTATTAATCTTCTCAGAGCTCTAGAAACCACTTGGACACAATGTGAGGTGTTTTTATATTGAAAGTTAAAATGACTCTTTGCCTCCTGAGCCCTTACTTCTCTCGGGATATTCATGGCAACATTAAAACTGATTTATTAAAAAAAAAAAGTCTTTCCTCTGTTGTTTTTAACCTTTCTCTAGATACTAATGAAACCGTGGCCATGACTGATAATAAGTCTCTGGTCATCACTAGACTTTGAACCCTTCTGGCAGAAGGGTTCAAACTAAACCTGACATTTTTGCGCCTCAGAGTCTCCCGCAAGGTAAGTAAGAAAGTTCAGGAGGGCTACAAAAAGCTCTGAGCTGTTTAACCTGCACACAGACCATTCATTTTAGTTCTTTCTTTAGTAAATGAGTGAAAACAGAGTTGTAGTCACCATGAAAGCCAACTTATGACTGCTAATTATTCACTTACAACCTGCTTTTCCTCTTACAAAACAACAGTTTTCACATGTTTATGTGTGCTAATATAAAATTTGGAGGGCTAAAGTCTATTGCAGCATCCCCAGTAAATCAGAGGGGTTGTGAGAAGTTCAGTCACTTCTCTTAACTTCACAGAGGTTTGCAAAAACAGTATCTTAGGCTCAATACAAGTAGCTCCCTACTTTTCATAGATTAAGAACATGCTACATGGTGGCATGTGAGCAGGTCAAACCTTTCTTCTCGGCCTTTTGGCTAAGATCAAGTGTAGTATCTGTTCTTATCAGTTTAATATCTGATACGTCCTCGATGTTTTTTTATTTGGCGGGAGTAACTATGACTCTCTTAAGGGGACCATAGTTACAACCTGGTCTTAGCTGCGGAGACAGTACCTCCCCGTGGTTCCCGCTGGACCCCGATAACATCGGGTGACTAAATCTGTCTCTGCCCCAGGATAGTTGCTCGCGCCCTATTGAGTAGCGGTCGCCAGCTACTCAGTAGTATACAAAGTGAAAGATTCATAAATTTTCCTGAATTTTAATTTTGGGCCGTAGCCCCTTGCCTCGGGGCTTTTTAATTTGGCATCCCAGGTTAACTTGGGGGTCTGGTTCTCCTGGGTATTCCCGAACACCCATAGACGATGTTCCAATCCCAGGGGTCCGGGATTGTGAGATTTGTTTCGGTGGCGACTCAGACAGGGGAATTCCCCATTGAGGTGGCCAGGAGAGTTCCTGTGCCAGTAACATCGGTTTCTGAGTCGGGAAGCCACTTTTTCCTAAATGTGACAATTTATAATTCGGATTACGGCGAATGGGGAGGGGATTTACTAACTAACCCCTCTAACATGGATTGCTTTAGAGACCTGCCTGAGGTTTATGAGGTGCTGGCGACAGGGGCCACGCCTCCGAGAGTTGTCGAGGAGGCCAGGCCTATGGAGCCGGTGACCCCCTCGGGCCCAGCAATCCAACTGGAATTGGCTACTCCCACCCTGGGTGCCGAGGGAGGATCGACCGAGGTCTCGACTCCGATCGTTAAGATTCCCCAGGACCATCCAGCATGTCCATGTTGTGGCACCAGGGTGGCGAAAATTACGGCCTTGCATGACCATCTGAGGAGGGCCCACGGTCGGAGATGGGTACTGTATCAGTGCTCCCATTGTGGGAGGACTAATGAGAAACATCATAGCATTGCCTGTCACTTCCCAAAGTGTCGGGGGAAACCCACAGAGGTTGAGGAGGGCCCTCTGGATGCGCCTAAATGGCGATGTGGGGAATGCGATGCCGCATTTAAGACCAAAAGCGGCTTATCCCAGCACAAAAGATTTGTGCACCCAGCTACAAGGAATGTGGAGCGGATTGAGGGAGCTCGCCCTAAAGGTCAAGGACTGAGGGGTAAACATAGGAGCTGTTGGACTGAGGAGGAGACCGCGCAACTGATCCAGCTTGAAGAGAGGTTTAAGAACACGCGTTTTATTAATAAGCTGATCGCGGAGCATTTGCCCACTAAAACGGCGAAGCAGATCAGCGACAAGAGAAGGCAGCTATTGGCAGCGGCTAAGACATCGTCGCCCATTAAAGGGGCTGCTGAGGTGCGCAAAGGGGATCTCTCCCCCGAGGTGGTAGAAATAGAGGGGCTCCGTATGGAGTATAGAAGGTGTGTGGGAGAGCAGGTTAGCGCTGGTACTCTATCTGCTCCGAGTTGGTTCCAACGGATACTGGAAGGTGTGGAGGACACCTCTGAGATTGTCAGCAGTCCGGTGAAGGAGTTGGTAACCCTGGCGCGGGGGAAGCTTGCTGTATCTAGAAAGAGGTACCATCAGAAACATCCAGCCGAGACCGGTCCTGCGAAGAAGGAGAGGAGGTGGATGAAACGCAGGGCGGTTAAACGGGGTCAATACCTCCGATACCAGCGGCTCTTTGCTTTAGATCGAAAGAAGCTGGCTGGCATCATCCTAGATAACATCGAGGCAGTTAAATGCCCTCTTCCGATAGAAGACGTATATGAGGTCTTCAGGAAGAGATGGGAAGAGGTGACCCCCTACTCCGGCTTACGCTCATTCCGCTCTGTGGGAATGGCTGACAATTCCGCCTTCAAGCTCATGATCTCCCCTGGGGAGATCCGGAAGAACGTGGCAGAGATGTC
>VZSV01000042.1:3441411-3483570 GCA_013398735.1 Nothocercus julius
TCTGTGGATATAATACATATATTTGCGAGCCGGGCCAAACAGGTTTAATAACCTGTTTGTAAGCGGGGGGTTGATGATTGGCTTTTAATTGGCAGGTTGTCCCCTAATTAATACCATCCCGCTCCGGCTCGATGTCAAATTTACTAATCCCTTTCCCCGACTAATAACATCTGGTCCGTCAGCAACGACCAGATTCTCCTTTCGGGGGACTAAAATGCGTTTTGATCCCCGGCAATGTAGGATCTGGTCCTTGCCTTGTTTCCTTGGCTATGGCAGGGACATTGGGACTTAACATCTCGTTCCTATATGACGCGTCCCTATTTTCAATCGGAATTGACGAGGTGGACAGGCCACCTAAAAGCTGGAAGAGGTGCCTTGCGAATTGCAAGGTTCAATAAATAGCTCCCTACTTTTCATAGATTAAGAACATGCTACATGGTGGCATGTGAGCAGGTCAAACCTTTCTTCTTGGTAAAACCTTTCCTCTGCTCAGTAATAATCAAGGAATGAAGAACAAATTTAGGTTGGTAAGGATCCAAGGGGATAGTATTTCCACTCTTCCTTTCTTCTAGTCACTTCATTGGCAGCATTTCTTCTGGATATACCAGCTTGGTTCCTGTTCAAAGGATGTACTGTTATGTCAACACATACTTTTCATTCTCTTCCTTGTTCTGAGTCTACAGAATGAGAAGCAGATCTCTTCGTAAGCTGCTGTCAAAAAGCTATAATTAGTTTTTTTGATTTTCTCTCTAGTGACCTTCTATATTTCCAGGCATTTGCCACTCTTCTGCAAAGGATGGATCATGAAGGAGGGTACAGAACAAAAAAATGCGTAATTGTGATCTCTTATAGATGTTTATCTTCTTCTCTGCTGTTATTTCCTTTAAACAAAGATAATTGAAGTTATTTAAACTGAAAGATTACATTTTGTCTATGTAACAGAAAATTGGCTTTGGTCCTGGAACAACAGTATAAATAAGAGGAAGAAATATTACATAATTTCCAAAAAAAAAATATTTCCATTCTTCATGATTTATTCTTTCCCAATGTGTTTTTTTATTATTCACATTCTCTTTCTTTTCTTCTTCATTTTCAGGTCTTATCTCTTTTTCATACACGCATATCTTCACTTTTCCCTTTACTCCTGTTATTTCAAGTACATTACAAAGACTTCCCTTCACAATAACTATATGATTAAATATATGTTTGAATAATACAAAGTACAAAGAGAGCGTTTTCTATCTACTGTAATACAATATGAAATATTATAAGCTATTCTGAACTATGAACTCTCAGAACTATATTCAAATGTAATAATGTCCCAATAAGATAGGAAAGACTCAATTGCATTTCTTTTCCAAGTTTTCTTCTTTTCATCATCACAGAAGGATGGATGGATAGTTGAACAGATAGACTGACAGAAATATGGACAAGTGGGAAATTGCAGATTAAACATTAGGTTATTCATGTTAAAAATCTTTCAGCTTGGGCTATCATGTCTCAGAAATTTTCTCTGTTCTATGTAAATACAGACTTGAAATTAAATTCAGAATGGAGGAAAGTAGATACTGTGCTGAGGAGTTACATGCTGAGCTGGAAGGAAAATAATAAAGTGAGCTTTGACTCCCTAAGGTATAACACCTTAATGCAAAGTATCACCATTTCCCTGGTCAGTTATGAGTTAGCTCTTGATGTAAGAGCATGGCACCGACTTATGCTCTTTGGCCATGATACCTATAACTTCGCCAGGATCAGCAAACAATACAGGCAGCTCTGCAGTCACTGGACCACCAGGCAGTAATTCAGTGAATGATTACAAGAACAGGGGATCTATTTCATTCAGAGCATGTGTTATTTCAAAGCTGAGGATAAGGTTTTAAGCCTTTTAAGTTCAGATATGATTTCTTTCATGCCTAACTAATTTTCTGCAGGGACTGGCAGTTTTTATGACAAGTGATCTCACTCACAATTAAAGCACTAGTATAATTTGTCTTTCTCTGGCATTTAATTTATAGTGTTCAAGCAGAGGAAGGAAAAAGAGTGGAGAATGCAGAAATCACATTCCCTATGTAGCAGAGAAAACAGTAACAGAAGTTCAACTTATTCCTGATAGCTCCAAGTTTCGATGGAGTAGGAATGCTGTCATGGTGAGATGCTTCATAGCATATATCTCATAGCTACAAGATACAGAAAGCACCAAGTCTTCAACAGTATCTCAAATATATAATATAATTATGTTCCTGTTTCTAGAAGATAAAAAGCCAGTGACTCCTATAAACTTTTTTTTTATCAATTGAAATAATATGAATAGAGATTAACTTAACAGGCATATTACTTAAACAGAGTGCCTACTTACAATGCTTATGAAACTCATCGTAGAGGCTGACATAAGCACTACTGAGACTCAAAAGCCATGAGCACTAGATAAAATACAGGAAAAATATACAAACATTCAACATTGATATTGTACCAGCTTAAAAATGACTCAGATAACTTTTATGATTCCATCCATTTCAACTGTAGTGAATCCAGCAGCAGAAGAGGGCTGTGAAGAAATACTAATTATGTTGTCTGGACAACTCTTAAAACTTTCAGGATGAATAACAACCAGCTTCTAATCTGAAAGGAATACAAAAAAATTATCTATAAAGCAGAGCCCTGCCATCCTCGCTGAAACAGCTGCTGCCTTTCCAGGGCTCCTCTTGAACGCATGCTATCTGAAGAACAGACTTTTCAGAAAAAAAGGTTTGAGCACTTTGACAGAAATATCTAAACATCTTCCAGGCAGTCATAACAGACGGCAGTTCAAAAGACACAGGACATCTGCTTATGACTCATCAGATTTTGCAAAATATTAGATATTTAAGATAGAGCCCTCGAAAGTTTTGATTCTTCACAGGTGAGAATGGAGTTGCATCCATATTGTAAAAGGTCTAATGGTGATGCAAATTTGCAAAGTAATACTGGTTGTTGATGGAGAATTTATTGCAGAGGTAAAATGCAGGTTTTTAGGGAAAAATTGAAAGATATAGACATGTCATTCTTTCAGACAGGATCCTCTGTTTCTATAAACAAAAATTGTTTTCAGGATATTCCTCCCTTTCGTATTGTAAATGAAAAAGTCAGAGACAGGAAGCGAACTGTAGACACATTTTTTTTTTTTTTTCACAAGTGTTTAATTTTTAAAGAAATTATGAAGTAAACTGTTGTTGGTAGAGCTGTAAAACTCTAGTAATTCCCTCAATTTTTTTTTTTCCTCTCACTGCCAGCTGAAAAATCACTTGGTTTTTGCAAAAATAATCCAGTGATTAAGAAAAGTATTTGTTAGGAATGATGTCAAGAAATTTTCCACAATCAAAGATGATTTTCTATATTCACAGCTGGTCTCATACATTTCAAAAATACTTTACTTGAGCCCATTTACTGGAGTCAATCTTCGATGTATGCACATAGGAGAATGATGTTCAATAGCAATGACAGAAGTGTCACCCTCACAGATTCCTGACTGACTTCAACAATCTTGAGAAATGTCCTCATGTAGGCAGAAAAATTATCAGCTGACCAGTTTTAATGTCTTCCAAACTAAATATCACAGTGTTTATAGTGTGCAAATAATCTAAAATCAGGGTCTGTGGACTATCATTTCTATGTGCCTTCTATCATCAGATCTCAAAACAGATCCTACCTAATACATATAATAAGAAAACGAACACTATTGCTTCCGTTTCCATTACCAAAACAATGTAAGTGTATATACATCAAGACAACCCAGTGATAACAAAGCAATCTTATCCATTTGTTCCAATCAAGGAATGAGCAAAAACTGAAATATTCAAACATAGATCCTAGGAGCTGGTCACATTCACAAGTAATGTCTGAAAAAAATTGCATCTAGAAAAATAGGAAGAATTTTTTTTATGAGACTAGCTTTGCTTTTTTTTATTGTTTTGCTTTTTTTTTTTTTTTTAACCTTTTGCCCCAGTTTGTGATTGCATATTGTACAGCAGGAAAAACATCTCATCATAGGAAGTTAAATGCAATACTCCTGGAGTTCATATATCTCAAGAAAGAACATAATGGCAAAGGACAGATATCCCTGCTGTGTGTTAATAACGGCTATTTATGAGCTAGATAAATATACACCTATTAAAAGATTATTTTGTTCTTTGTGTATTGACTTATTATAAGAGGGAGTAAATAATACTTCCTACTCTGCTGTTCTGAAGGAAGAAAAAAAGCATGCAGCTGTGAGCTTTGAATAACTTTATAGCTTCTCTTTCCCAGGCAGTAAAACTATCTACTATAATAGACGATTGTATAAAAGCTTTCAAGGCAAATGCTTTTATAAAAATTCACTAGTGGAAAATAACTATGGATTTCAGTTTCCCTTGGGAAGAAAAAATGATTGGAAACTCTTTTGAATCTTGTCAGGACAATAGACTGTAGCATTTCATATCTACAAATAATGGGGAGAAATTACTGCAAAAGCGACTCAGCATTGGCTGAGTAGAAAATTGAGAGAATCGATCTGAAATGTTTTTGCCTTGGTTTTCTAAAATAAATGCAAGCAATAGATATCCTATTTTCAAATTATTTCAGGATAATGGATGTATCTCTACTACACTCTCACAAGAAAATTAATGATATAGTGTAAACACAGACAGTCACACAGACTACACAAGATCAAATGTTCAAAGAAATTCATGCTATAACTAGGAAGAATTTTATAGAAAGACTTGAGGCAAAGGCAAATCTACATTAAATAATACTAAGAACTGAACAACAAATTGAATTTAGGCTGGCAAAACCTGTTATCTCATTGTTCTTGGAATAATAGAGTTTTCTTCCATTCTAAGCCTACTCTTTTGTCCTCAGATGATCACACTGTGGATTGTATTCCCAGTGATTTTTCTTGCAGATCACTGCATCATAGTTGTATAATTCACAGAGAGACAGAATATCTGCAAAACAGTTCATCTAAAGGAATCAACAGGATAAATTGTAGACATACTTGAAGACCCTAGTTTTCTACTTTGAGAATTCATACTTAAAATATAATTTAGCTTAAGCAGTTTTAAGACATCATGATGGAGACCTGATATAAAATAATAGCCAATAAGGAAATATAAGGAACTAATGAAATAGGTGAAAAGAGAAGCCAATATCTAGGATTATTCACTGTCACTGGACTGTTGAACCCTGTTATTTGTTGTTTGGAAACTGCATAGAGTGTAATGCTACTATTGGAAAGTAGTCTATAAAGAAAGTAAAATAATACTGTATAGTCAAACTTTGTGCCTGGGCAAAACTAATGAAGTCTAGTCTCTGTGGGAGTTGAGTAGTCTCTGAAGCTGCCAGCTGTGTGGAGCATCTCTGCTCTAGAGAGTCTAGTGAACTCATAGTTCTCGACATGCCAGCAATGTTTTTCCAGTGGGTGAGAATAAATGTAAAACATGCAGAAGACAGAGCATGGAAGAAGGAGCCAACACAGATTTCTGAATTTTAATGGCAAAAAATAAACCACAAAATTACTAAATATATTTTTATTAGGAGTAAGCGACTGGGAATAATTATATTCAATGTGATAAGTATAATCCCCTGCAACACATAAATTAAGGAAAGATAGAGCCTGCTAATGATGTGGTAAAAAAGTGATTTAATTGGAAGGCAGGGACACTCATTACTCCGAGGCAGACCTTATTTAGTTTGTTACCTCCTTAATCAGTAGTATATATCTGGGTCTAGTAGTCTATGGAGTTATTCAGAGACCTAACCACAGGCATGCAGTGCCGTTTAAGATGACTTAAGGTGATCTGGATGCTGACCTGGCTGTCAGGTATCACAGGAATGGCATTCAGAGACCAAATGATTAACATGAGGCTTATACGCCCAATTTAGGCGCTGGGATAATTTTCCAGCATTAAAATTAAGCATTACAAGGACCACATTTCTTTATAAAACCCTAATCATTATATTGAGATGATTAGGAATGAGATAGGATGTGCCTGCCCTAGAGTTCACTTACTGAAAAAAAAAAATCCTTGTATATGCATACATGCTAAAACACATAGAATATCTGGTGAAAATCCTAACTAGGGCTTTCCAATATTTCAAGTAAATGGAAAAAGAATATTTTGCATTTTTTTTTTTTAATTTTCCCATTCAGTAGTCTCAAATCATATGGTTTCAGAGTACTACAAACATCTAATGAGGGACTTTTTTACATGAGCATTCTTTTAATTCCAGGTAAATACAATGTATTTCAGGATGAAGAAATCGTCCTCAAATAATGTTAGGTAGATAATGAAAATGACATCTTCTCCATCACTGTCTCTTCATTGTTGTGTGTTTGTAGAGAAGGAACACTAGAGAACACTACCCATACTTGAAGGAGTGAGTGGAGTTAACTTCTCACTCCGATCGTGAAGGAGAAAACCTGGCCAGTCTGCTTCTGTCATCAAAAGGATTTGGTAGAGAAAACACGGCAGGGAGGATAAGTGCTGGAGGAAAAACAGTGAAGAGGCAGGAGATGTAAAAATTTTGTATCTCTGCTGCCATTACAGAAAAGCTGTAAATGAGATGAAAATTAGCTACACTGAATTTGAAGGAAATGAAGAAACGGTGAGGAAGGAAATCACTGAGAAAGAGAAGGGATGCAAGAGAAGTACTAGAAGGAGCATGGGTGGAAATTTAAGGCTTTAGGGCTAAGATCAATCTCACTTTGGAAATGAGGACAAAAGCTTAAAGAAGACTAAAATTAAAAATTTCTCTGGCAAGACAGAAGTCTATTGTGGTAACCATAGAGTGCAGATTTTTTTCTGCCTTCATAAGAAGAAAGAAAAATGCTTTGTCCTATTCAGACTCTGGAAAAGTGGAGAGGACAACTGAAAACAGCAGACATCATTGGCAAGAGAATATGACATCCTCCCTGCAGAGTCTGTGGATGGTTGTGTCTGTTCCTAGGAGGCTGAAAGGAAGCTGGAAAACCCACAACAGCCTTGTAGCAGTAACCATGTGAAGAGCTGCTCTGTGTGTGAAAATTACAGTCACACTTTTCTCCAAGGCAATGTACTTTCAGCTGAGCACCAGGAATGGAGAGAATCTTTGTTGCTTTGTCAAAGACAAAATGTAAAAAAAAAAAAAAAAAAAAAAAAAATACCCCCCAGAGTGAGAGAAGTTGTAAGTAATTGAATTGAAATGTTTTTCTTCCTCCTTCCGGACAGGTAAAAAAAAATACCTAAAAAAAAGTACTAAATATTCTGTATGTCCAACCATAATAGATTTCTGCAGTGCCCTAGATGAAATTTATCCTTCTCTGCATATTCAAAAATTAAAAGAGGTTTAGGGCACAAAACAGAACTGTGAAATTATTTCATGAGTGATTGTTAGGAATATCAAGTTTAATTATGTAAATGATGTTGCCACTATTTTTATTAGATAATTCATAGAAGTGGTTCACCATTTCTCGGTGCAATACTTCTCATTGTGGGCCGAGAAAGAGAATTAATAAGGAGGGGCATCTCCCCAGAACAAAATGTACTTCCATTTTTGCATGCTTCAAAAGCATTTTAGGAATAAAAAGAAGATTTCAAGGGCTGAGGTATTCTCTAATGATCAGGAAATAGGCAACCTCATGCAAGCTGTGTGACAGAGGTAACGGCCTGCTCCATGGAGGAGACTAATAAAATACCTAGAGAAAAGGTCCATGACTCATTGTACAGCCTGGAGATATTTCTAAAGAAGCTTCAAAACAAAAATGAGAATCTAGTTGCTACAACCAGGAAAAGGCAGAGATGTGAACATACACGGTAAAGAAAAAAATCACATGCATTGCCTGCATCACCCAGCATGTCAGTGGATTCCTCAATACTGATTGATTGGTTCTTTTTCAATAGAAATGCTTGACTGAACCTCCTGCCTGAAAAAAGAAATTGTCTTTGACACCCGCATTTCACTTATAATGATAGTTTAAATTGCAAGAGAGATTTTGACAACAGTAATTTTCCTTTCTGAAGAGCAATGGGACTTTGAGAAACGAGTCCAACCGATATTGAGTCTGTGACAGAGTATCTTCAAATCCACCTTCAACAGTAATAGTTAATTATAATTACAGAGATAGACATTGTCACCCTGTGGCTCCATGGATCATTCTAGAAATGCTAGAGATCTCCCGCAGAAATGTATTCTTATTTATTTCATGGTTCCAAACATCAATGTAGAAAATGATACACAATTTGCTGATTATTAAACAGCATCACAATTTTTCCTGGTAAATTCCCAGTGAAAATTAGGGACTTCAATATTTAAATTCTTCACAGTAGGGTATGAAAACAATTAGAAGATCATTTTAACAGAGAAATATTGGACATGCAGGACAGATGCCCATGTTCACCAATGGACTGAAATCTCACCCAGCAAATTGAAAAGGCCATGTGTTTTATATCAGAGGTGGGGAACATTGCTCTGAATAGTGGTGAAACAGGTCATTCCATCTATTCAGAGACACATTAACTATATTAAATACTAAGACCAAACACAGACCAAGTCTCTGGGTCCAGTCAAGTCCCTCTTAAGAAATGAAACTAATCCAGTGATGGACAACACTGTAGAGACAAAGTATTATGATAAGGGAGAACAGTCTTCAGTAGGGATTATGTCAGTTTGTAGTCACTGAGATTCTGGGGAAAGGCTGCTTTGAAATTTCTTCTAAGGCTTTTATCAAGAAGAGAAAGAAAAGATTGCAGTTCATAAAGAAATGAGAGGGAAAAAATACACCACATATAAATTCTTTGGAGAGGAAAATTGTAATAGGGAATAGCTCAACATTTGATTGAGATTAGGAGAAGCCTAATAAAAATAATTCCAGAAATGGATCCTCCTGAAACACAAGGAAAATGGCAAAAGCTAAGGATGATAGATTTGACCATCACACACAACCTTCCATCTGTTCAGCTGTGAGGAAAGACTGATGACTGCAATTGCTATGGAGTGAGGTCAATGTAAATCATACATACAAAAGGTGTAACGGGACTTACGGAGAACATTTAGGCCCTAGAAAGGTCTAGCTAACTCCAGAGCAAATATATTCATTTTCTGAGGCCTAATGGTAGAAGCACCATGATATACACTTCACTCATCAACATGCAGCCTTATTCAGATTTATTTCATTATTATATTAATACTCCAGTCTACATGGCTGCTGCTTCCACAAAAAATGTTAGAATGAACTTCTGTCGTTCAGCAGAAAAAAGGTCACCAAGTGCTCTTCTGCCAATTGTGTTTTATCTTCAGTAAGAGTACAAGTGCCAGGAAAGATATTGACAGTATTATTGCCCTTTCTGAAGAAGAACAGGATTATCAAAAGCAATTCCACACGCACATGGACTGTGACACTTGTCTCTCAAAATTCAATTTTAGCAGATAATTGTGTTTCCAGAGGAAGATAATATAAAGCTGTGACTACCCAGATTTTTCAAAAGGGCTAAAGGAATAAAAAATAGCTTTCTATTAATTTCATACCCAACAGAAAGCAATGTAGAACACCTGCTTGTAGTGCAACAAAAGAACCTAGTCTTTCTTGCAAAGATTAGCCTTTAATTGACGCAGATTCTGGTACAGAAGGAAGAGCAGTATCAGAGTTACTCTTATCTGTGGAATGAAAAAATGAATCTGCCAGAGAAAAATGAGATAGCTCTGTTCTAATAATGAACTAGCATCTCACAGAAAGAAAAAACAAAAAAGGAAATTTGATTCCCAGAATGGCCTGACATCAAAAATATTTTTGTGCAAGAATAAGATTGAAAATGAGACATACCTGAAAAAAAATCATATCTTACTTTCTATAAAGCATGAAACCATTCAAAAAGCTTATTCAGAAATGAGAAAAGGCATTGGGGATGCCAGAAGTTCACATTAATTGTAGGACAGGCAAGCAGACTTCAAAGTGCAAACTTCAAAGTGCAAATGGTCTTCATTTCCTGACTATTTACAAAACAGTTGGAGAGATATGGATATAATGAAATAAGCAATCTTCAACATTTCAAGTCATTCTCCTTTAATGTTGAGGTCTGAAGCTATATGTAAAATATGAACAAAAATCTGTAGAAGTTTTTTTTCTCCCAAATAATATTCATGGTAGGGGTTCTACACTGAAAAACAAGTGGGGAAACACATCCACAGGTAGCTAGTTGTGTTGTTTGTATGTACACTGACACTATCTGCGTGCAGTCAGAAAAGCAGCATCTGATCATTATTTTGGAACACTTTGGCACTGCAGAAGGATTTATCTTTTACCTCATTGGCACAAAGTACTGGGGATAAACTCATCAGTCTGATTTGACATGTCTACAATGGAAATTTCTGTATTCAAGCTTGTCCCTTTTGGCTTCCTTTATCAGCCACATAAGCAGCCCTTTCTTCAGTATGAACAGTCTGACAAGGATTTGTGATAAAACTAATTCTGTCCCAGTTGTGTCTATTGCTCTACACTAGCTATGGTGGAGTGTAGGGTCATGGGCTCAGGCAGTTTTAGCTACCTTACAGATTTTGTGGGGTTTGATCAGATGAGTCCCTTAGGATCTCTATTCTGATCTTCCCTTAGGAAAATCTACCATTTTTTGAGAATGAAGAAGCCATCCAAGATAAAGGGTAGGAATTTAGAGATAGATTTTCAAAAATCATCATCATTATCTGCTACCTAAACATTGGGATGTGACTAAATGAAGATGCTGCCTGCTGTGGTTTGCACAGGCAGGCAGGAGAATCCGTTCATTCATTGGCTGTTCCAGGTTGTTGTAAGGCACCAGTGAAGCCAGAAAAACACTTGGCTGACTCCTTGGTGAGAAGCAAAGGGCTGGAAGTTACACACTTTAATTGCAGAGGGACTGCTCTGGAGTTATTCCAGCAACCATGAAACCAGACTAGTTTCCTGCAGAAAATAGAGGGTCACCCCCTGCCTCCATTACAGATTTCCATGGCTCAAAGCAGACTTAAAGTTTGGATACCTCCTTCCTCCTAATATCTAACCTTCCTGGTCAAAATTAACTAAGCATGTATTGAATGATCTGGAAATGTCTAGAAAACTGATATTTAATCTGACCCAGTGTCAGACACCAATATTGTAAGGATCTGTTTCTCCTTGACCCTAAGATCTGGCTCACGGCAGCACCCTTTGTGGCACAAGCTCCTAGAGAATACTCTGAGCTCTGATGGCCAATGTAGCACAGGCAGACATCTGGAGAACCAAATGACCCTATGACTGGAAGAATTATTACAACTGCTTGGAACTAAAGCTAGCAATCGATCCATCCCAGACATGGAAAGGTATTGCATTTGTGCTGGTACTAACAATAACATTAAAACAAGTTTCTGAGATATCTTTGGGGAAGCAAGAGGGGAAAGAGGACTCCCCAGTCAGCCAAGTCAGTGGCATTAGAAGTTCAGGGGAAATACTGAAAATGCATGACTCAAAGTAGCTATTTGTTTCACAGTTTAGGAAACAAGTCTGGATTGCAGCAAACATTTGTATCTTAAGCACAGCATAACAGCACAGGACTTCCATGGCAGCTGTGGGCTTTTTCTTCTTAGACTTCTCCAGATCCTCTATAAATAGCTTGCACATGGGTGAGATTCAAGTTGTTGTGAGGTTCTGCATACCAGTTGTAGGAAAGGTGATGAAAGAGAGATCACTGCTTGCCTCAAGACTAAGAGTGAATCCATAACTGGAACATTTTCCTTTCTCTTTGAAGCTGAAGATGCAGACAACACAGGAGGAGAGATCTTAATAACTGACATCCAGGGGAGAGATCCACCAAGGAGACATACCTGGTGCTTCTGACTTTCTTCCTGAGGTCTGAGATCACAGCCCAACAGCCAATGTTCAGCTGGTACATGGTCCTCTGCTAAACCACAAAGTGATCACTTCCCCCTGATCAAACATTCATCTCCACAGCACTGGTTAACACTTAAAGCTAAAGCTGTATAAGAAATCTAAATTAGATCAACAAAGGATCTATATCTTTCCAGTGACTATGATGACAGTCAAGGACCAGAAAAACTTTGTATGCTAGAACTCAAAATCAGTTCAAAATACTGAGCATGTCTCCTACTCATTGTTGACTGCACACATGAACAGTATTGGAAGGAGAAATATTTGTCTTTAAGAGTGTGGTTTTCTCTTCTGTTCTATCTATCTTACATGTCAAGAAAGCTTTACACTGCTTTTAAAGAAGCCAGAACTCTGAAAAGAATATTGCAAATTTATGTTGAACTGGGGAAATGTTTTAGGTCCAAATTAATTTATTGCAAATAATATATTTTTTTATTTGTAAATAAAACTATCAGACTATGGTTATCTAGATTCTTCAAAAGAGGCCAAAAATAAAAGAAAGGACCACTTATTGATTTGAAACTCCTTTGGCAGAAATACCGATCATGGATAAAGAGCTGCTTCAACAAGTAGAATTCTGCAAAAAAAAAAAAAAATAAATTTTACCAATCTCTTCTTGTACTATTGCTTTTGAGAAATGAAGGAAGATTTTCATAAAGATCCGTAAAGAAGTATATGTAGTCTGTGAGTCCTTATTGTGGAAAAAAAAAAAGAAAAAAATGTGTCAAAAAGATAAAAAGATGTCAGCAACACATGACCAACCAGATGTAAATTATATGAACATATTTGGAAAGAAACACGTGTCAGTATGTCAAGACTTTCAGCTTTATTGCCTGGATGTAAAGATCTTCAACACACCAGACTAGAAGTCCTGACTGACATTTTCACAGATGTTTGTGAATGAACTGTTACCTCCCAGAAAATAAGAATAGATATTCCCAATTAGCATTTGCATTTAAACTGCAATTTTGCTATATGTGCCAAAAAATATACTGATGGCATAACTAGTCTCTGTTAAAATTCTTCTTAAACTGCATCAGAAAGCAATGCTGATGCATGCAGAAGTGATCTCTAAATATGCAGTTTTAATTTTTGGGGGGAGAAATTCTGGAGCATAAAAAAGGTGCCAAAAGAGGTAAATAATAGGAAAGGAATAATATACAAGGAATTATGGATGAGATCTCTCCTTTTTATATACTTTTCTCCATACACATACACATCTGACCTACCCACTTTGTACTGTCTTGGTAGCCAGTGGAGTGAAGAAGGCACCTCTAGGAGTGAGAAATCAGAATTACCATTTTTTAGACACTCCAGTTCTTTTTTGTGTGCAGTGCAGTGAGGTTTCGTTTTTCGGTGCAGTGAGCTGAAGGACAGAATTTCTGTTGTAAACATAGTAAAATGAATCCCATTAGAAGTGTATATGAAAAATAAAATGTTGTTTCTTTAAAGGTGTGGTTTTTATTTTTTTTCCAGAAGTAAAATGTGCAAATGATCAATATTTGCCTGAAATAATCATATGTAAATTTCAGTATAATCTGAAAGTCCTAAAAGATATAAAAACTAAACCTAAAAAAAGTACAGGAAAATACAAACCATAAATTATTTATATCTGCCTGACATGAGCACAGATTTAACTATAGGTTCATGATAGGAAACAGAAGCTTGATAGGCTTTTCTCACAGAAAATCTCCGGAATTTTAAAAGCATGAAAAATAACATATATGACATGAGGAAACCTAAATGATATGTACAGGAAAAGTACACTGCCCCTTCATGAAACAGAAAAACAGGCCTTTTTGAAGAAAATCATGTCTCTGAGAAACTAATTCAAATGCATGTTGACTTTGTGATAAAAAAAATTGAAATCCACAATGTATTATAGGATATGTGAATAATTATTATTTTAGTGATGGATATTAGATTGTACTGCTTGCATTGCTTACTAAATGCATTATATAGCACTGCAGAAGTTCAGATTTTGGCAAAACAAAATACAACAGATGAAGTATTAGCAATAAAATTTTTGCAAACATTGAGAAGTGGCACCAAGAAAGTTTGAGAGTGATGAGATTTATGATCTCATCATAAATAGACCAGTACTAGCTCCAATGACGCGTCAAATCAATGGAGACAGAAAACCAAAAAATGTGGTCACCAGCATAGCAGGATTAGCTACAAAGTTACAGACTTGACTACCATATTAGAATAGAAAATGTTTTTGGCTCTACTTCTATTTTCAGATTGACTGAGATCTTCATTTTGACATCTGCTTCTCATCTGCAAAGATATCGTATATGCCAAGAAAAACCATACATAACATCTTTACTGTGTGCAAAGAAAAGGACTTTGAGAAATGAATGATATTGCTTACTGTGCTAGTGACAGACAATGTCTCCAACCAATCCCCAGTGACGGCCATTTCAGTAGGACAATATAAACCTTTTACTCGTGAAATCATTCAAAAAAAAGGTAAAGCTACCTCTTGTCTTCATAGCCCACTGGAGGAATGGGAGACTGCAGCAGAAGATTGTGTCCAATGAAACAGGAGAGACAACCATAAATTCTTCCCAATAGTGGTCCCTGATGGAAAGTTGGGAGATATCATTGGGTCAGCAATAAATTATGGTCTGCAGAAAAAAAGCCAGGAAGTGGGAAGGGAAGGCCACTGTGTGAAATGTCTGCAGGATGTTCCAAACAGCCCTTCTTGCACCCATTAGTGAACGTGGGAAGTCAGGAAAATCCCAAACATATGTGGGGATGTGAGATGCTGATGAGCATATGACAAGCATCAGAAAAATAAAATCAGATTTGAGACACATACTTTGCTTAATCACATCTAGGAAGCAACCTGACAAAATCAAAAAAAATGCTCCTAGATTAGTTTAGATTTTCTTCTGTATAAAGTCTCCTGTGGGGAATTAGGAAGACTGTAAGAAATGAGTACCTATCTGCAAAATCAAGTTATCTTTCTTGGAACTCATCCAAGAACAAACAGCTCCAACAGTTCCTGAAGGAGGGACACAAGACAGGCTTAAGATGGAAATATTTTTATGTCACTCTGCAGCAGAAATGAAACAGAGCAACTTGGTCAAAATTCCCAGGAGAAAGGAAAGATTGCTCTAAACATACTGAAAACATTAAAAAAGCACTAACCGGCATGTAAGGCATTTGACTTTATAGCATGAGTAGAAACTTCTGTACCAATGCATATCACATGTCTTGACTAGCTTGTTTACAATAAAGCCCTGTGCATCATTTTCTCCCTCTCTCCCCTCCTTTTTTTTTTTTTAAATGTCTTTCTTTAGAGAATTACACTTCACTGACAATAATAAAACACGTGTTGGGAAAAATAATAACATCAGAAAAGGTTTTCTGAGGAATTTGTCCGTAAGAAGAGAGGGCAAGTGCCTGCAGCACGCATGCAGGTTACAGCTTCAATCCTGATAACTGCAGTTCCAAAGACAGATGACATGAGCTGTGACTTCCAGCTGACATATAAGAGAATAAGAAGATCATATGCTCTAATGTTATAACTCAAGAGAAAATACATATGTTACATGGCCAACAAAATGAAATTGCAGTTGAAAATTGGAGATATATTCCACTGTATGAAAGTACTTGTTATAAAAATTATGTCAGCTGTAAAGGGTGAAGAGTAAAAAATTCTTTACTGAATATGCTTTTCTGAACAGAGAAAAAAATATAGTCACACATTTTGGTAATGAAAGACACTTGAGGGTTTTAGGTAACAAGTGTGAAAAGACTAATTTCTTCTCTTCCTATAGTATAAAACCAAACATATCTCTTCTATCATGAGAGGAGATCAAGGTGAAGACCTTAGTAATGGAAAATTCACCACGTAAAGGTAAGGAGAAGACAATTTTCTTCATCTGAAATAGCTCTTGTTTGAAATTCCTGTCCAGAGTGGAAGGAGTTTAATAACATTTACATGCAGGAAAAAGCTGATACTAACTCTTTTATCTACACAGATTTTGTCCAGCAAAAAAATGATGAAATGCAAATGTTTTTGTGCACAATGGCTACATTTCACAAAATACTCCAAAATAAAACTAATACCAGAATGATCACCTGCAGAGCAGAAGAAATGTTGAAAATTTGGGAAGTTTATCAACAGGGCAGCCCTTCAGCCCCACGTGATGGATGAGAGTATACCCTATGAGTATAACAGTAATGAAAATGGCTTCTTATAAACCATACGATACTCTTATAGGTAATTTTAAAATAGTTGCTGTAATAAAGTTCTGATCTGCACATTTCAAAATGACCAGAGAAATGGAAATGACTTGCTCCATAATAACTCTTTGGTTAAGCTGATCAGAGATCAGGTATCTGCTGAGACTTTTGTAACCTTTTTTGAAGCTTTGATCTAAAACACATGATCGTCTTTCCTCAGAGCAAAGGAAGTGCAAAGAGCAATGAGAATTTTTAAAGCACTGCTGAAAAATGCCAAAGGCACTCACACACTTTTATTCATGTATCATCTGATTTTTTATCCTCGGGTGCACAGAATTTCCTCAGCAAAATTCTTAGAGGGAAGATGGCTTACATACAGTTTGAAAACAAGTTGTCTTTAGGCAGCCTTTCAAACAGAAAGCTACAGAAATATATCAATAAAGGACCAAGTGTATCATCACTTTGTAAAGAAAAAAGATTACTGAAGCTGCAAGCAACAGGTTTCAAAAGGTTCAGTGTTCGATGTACCGTGTTGACTGCATTGGCTGGAGTTTTCACTTGTCAATCTGAAATGTTGTGTATCATAAAAGGAATTTTTAGCTCCAATCAGTATGTAAAAGATGGAAACATTTGGAACTATTTCTCTCTCTGCTCCCTAGGTAATATAAAAATTCCTGACATTGACTGCTGTTCCTTTTAAAATACAATGGTTGAGAAAAAATCTGGCATCAGCAATGCTTTTCTTGATAGAAATTGCCCAATTTCATACTAAATCTTTTTTTTCTTTTTTTTAACTTATTTTTTTCTTTTTGTTAAGACTAATCAGAAAATCCTGCATTATATAAGATTTTAAAGATATGTTATGAACTTCTTTTAGTGAAAGAAACCTAAAAGACTTGATCATCCATGTTATCTCTCTGTCAGTCATGGGTTCAGTTTCCCTGCAAGGACAAAAATGGGAGTCAATACAGTTGCATAGGATTAGTCATTATATTTGCTTCATGCATAACAGTTAGAAACACTCAGTATTTTTACTTTTTCTGTTTAACCCTTTTAATAGAACCCATTCAAATTAGTCTGTTCTATTGGAACAACAACAAAAAAGATATACTACCATCATTTTCTAATTTATATGACTGGGCCTTCTCAGTGAAAGCGGATACCAAAGAAAAGTTCAATTTTCTTGCACCGTTAATTCCTGCTTTGTGTCGATTTTTTTTTTACAGTTACCAGGAGTCTTGTAATACCAACATTTACATTCAGTTGTGAGAGGTTTTAACAAGAAGGAATTAAGCGGCTGGTATTGAATATAGATGATAAGAGGCAGTTACAAAATACACATAGAAGTTTTCAAATGAAAGATAAAAATCTTTTCACATCTGGGTCAAATTCTGGACCATTTAACAGTGACAGAGAGTTATTACTGTCTCCCAGCTGCTCTCTGGCATGTGAGAAATGAACTATCTATCTCATACAGACCAAGATCCCATCCACAGAAATGACATTCTCTGACCTAGAAATGTTCTGAAATTTCACTTAGTGCTAACTGAGGTCATCAAATATTGCAAAGAGTATCTGATGCCCCATAAAACTTTAGCAACTAAGGAAAAGCCTTTTAAACTCTTACAAATTGATAGACGAGGCAGTGTTATGTAAAGAAATCCCAAAGTAGCCAATCTTGCTATGTTCTCCCTGCCCTTCTGCAGCAACGTAGACCTGCAAATAGTTTTTCCTCATGTGGCAGCTTTACTGAGGTCTCAAGAGCCTCTTCTTGAGATATATACATATACATATATATATATAATGTATTTTTTTTTTTTTTTTACAAAAGACCTTTTTAAGAATCAGGTCCAATTCTTACTCCTTTCATTCCAAACACTGCTGGATCTCCTGCACCTATGTTGATGATTACCAATGCTGAGCTGCATCAGCAACTTTTCAGCCCAAAGAGCAAAGGATGAGGAACTGCTGGATATTGGCTTTGAATTCAGATAGTCAGGAAAAGTTCTTCAGTGGCATGGTGTCCCTTCCAAACACAGATGTTGGAACTGATTTAAAGTTCCTCTAGAGTAAGAATTTTTGGAAGATTTCTCTCAGACTGATACCCCCCACAAAGAATTTGAAGACATTATAGTGGTTTTCTTTTTCAGTAAGATAAAACAAGTCATTTCTACTTTATTATCTTAATTTATGGGATCTAGATTTGTGATGAGTTGCACCTAATAGCATTAAATATTTGTAAAGAGAATATTTGAATATTTAAGGAAAGTAAAAATATACGCATTAATACATTTTGTACATGAAAAATATTGTCCAGATTATCACCTTCTCAACATATAGTACCATACAGATGGTACTGAATTTCCATATCAAAACATGATTCTTTCAATCTTTTAAATAATTTTTATTCTATTAACCAGCATTAAAAATGGGATTTGAAAAAAAATAAATAAATAAATTCAAAGCTACCAAGACAAAAATGAACACCCGGTGTTCAGTATTTGAAAACCAACTTGCATGATACCTGTTCCATAAGTCATTGATCACATGTGCCTGCTGCGTATGAGCTTACAGACAACTTAAATTATAGGGACTATTCAACTTTTACAGCGAGTAGGGCTTCAGAGCACAGCATAACAAGTCCTGAGGGAGTCCAGAACCTGAGATAATGTGGATTGCTGAACTAATTCAGATGAAAGAATCAGGAAGGGAAAGAGCTGAAAGAGGGCACAAAAGCCCACTTTGGGTCTGTGATAGGGATGTACTAGAGAATATAATGTAGCCTTAACCGGATGCAACAATATTAAGATATTTTGAGGACATTTTTGTGGGCTTCCGTTTATTTTCCGCACTGCATATAAATAGGTTGTGCTTTAAAGACACACACCTGAACCCCCCCAAACTATTGCAGAAGTAGCGATGTTGATCACAGGGTGAAATGGTGTTATCTACTCGTAAATCATATTATTACATATTATTACATGTTATTATTATGTAAGATGAGGGAATACTAAACGTGCATTGTTAAAGTGGTCTTTGTGCTTTACCATCTGTACTTACTTGAGGGACAGGAATAGGAAACCTAAGGGCATCAGCAAAAGGAGCCAAAATTATATGGATTAATAGCATATTTTTGGGTTTTTTTCTGGAATTATAAACATGCAACTTCAAACAAGGCTCTCATGTACATTGCATACTTCAGACAGTATAAAGGAAGGTATAAAAAGAAAGTGTGTTTTGGTAATTGTAGTGTACGTTCCTTAGCTGTGAATATCTAAGTGATAAACAGTAAATCCATACTTCATACTATGTTTGATAAATTCTTCACTTCTTTGTACCAAAACCACTGCTGAGTATCAAATGCATGTCAAGAACAGTTTAAAATTATCAGCAAGATAAATATTTTTTCTGTATCTTCTAAGAAAGGTCTTAGCTTATTAGTGACCCTTAATAAATAAATTTTATTAGATTTTTGAAAGTTATTTCTTTGATGGGAAGGATTTCAGTGGGAAAATACAGTGGACTTAAAAATCAGGCCCTTGGTTTCTGTTATATTTGCAAAAAATCTTTAAGGCAATATAGAAAAAGTGTAAGTCACTACTTTAGAGGGAAAAATGTTTTGCTGACATTTTGGAGACATGCTGTCCTGGACATGGTATACACTGACCAAACCATTTAGTTTTATAAATGAGGGACAGTGAAGAGATCTCTTCCAGATTAATGTACATTAATATACATTGGTATAAAGAGCAAAAGAGATTTCTGCATACTCAAACTTCAGAAAAGAGCCAGGTACTGCAAGGGCACAAACTATGTAGGACACATTTCCTCAGCTCCCATTTTACTTGCTCTAGATTCAAAAAAAGGTTAAGGTGGATTTGCAAATTTCCCCAATGTAAGCTGGAAAGTCTCTCCCTACCTTAAATTATACTACAGAGAGATGTTATGTTGCAGTGGCCTCAAGGTACCAACAAGGCAAGGTTTGTAAGGAGATATAATAACTTGTATGAGACTTCTTCAGCTGGGAAAAAAAATCACACAAATGTTCAAACACACTATCTTTTCTTCATATTGCTGGATTTGAGAGCCCAGAAGCTCGCCTTTTTATTTATTTATTTATAGGGTTTTTGTAGTTTTTGTTTTGTTTCCTCCAGAATGTATTATTTGGCTTCATAAATAATACTACATCTCCTGCAGCTCTAGCATTTCTAATACCATACTTTATGATTGTTTCATTTACAAGGAGAACGCTGGCTATCTACATCTAAATCAGATGCTACCACATGTTTCTAATTAAAGACCATCTCTTTATGAATATTCTGAATTTATATATATAATAATCTCTTTATATACATCCTGATTAAGGTGTCTGATATTGTAAGGTGTCTGATATTGTAAGCAGCTGGACCATGTGGACCTATCAAATATACAGTTACTCAAGCCCCTCTTCAAGATGGTTTTCATTGCTTCAAATGATTTTAATAACTAATCAGGCTTTTTAACTTTTTAACAACATCAACAATACCCTTTTTTAATGGACTTAAGGTATTAAGATAATTTTGAATCTGCTTAAACTTCACTGAATTCTTAGAATTTCTTAATTTCCTCAGCTTAACAGATCTTCATTTGTGATTAGTTCATGCTACGTAAAAGGCAGCTGCGAAGATGAAAATGCCCTGTGGTACCTGAAAGAAAAAAATGCATTTTCACCACCTACCTTCCATTTAGTTTTACTAAGACTTCCAGTCTATCAACAACTGTGAATCTTTTTTATTTTAAGACGCGCAAAATCTGGCCGAATTTCCTTTGACATTTTGCATGTCACCCCAGAGACTGTAATATATAGGAGCAGCAATTTACTAAGAGTGTTAAAAACTAGCATTTACAAAAACCTCCAGTACTAAAATATTTATGGGCTTCCCTCATTTAGAATATGAAAAAGATTTCAAAGAAGCTTCCTCAATATCCTGCAGCACTTAACATGCTTGTCAAGTTTCTTGTCAAGTGCTGTCTTTACCACACAGTCTTTGCTCAGGCAAGACTTTTTATAGAGTTCAGAGATCACATTTTGATCAGCCTGCAGGTTTTGTCTCAAACAAAGAATTAAAGAAAAATGGAATAAAAAACATGAGGTTTTGACCTGATCATGTTTTTATTGGTTTGTTTTCCTAAAGAAAGGAAAAGGATTCAGCTTCTCCTTTGGTTGTAAAAATATGGGAATGGAAGAATTGAGATAGGATAAGAAATTTTCAGAACTTTCTGCCTTCAGTGGGGTTCAGAAAAGCTGAGCTATTTCTCTACTCTTTCAATGTCCTTGATACAGCACAGTGAAAATGATCTGCAGAGTATGCAATCTTTGTGCTAGTGTTCTACCAAGAATGGTGGAAGGAGATGCAAGTTTTGTGAAAATATGTCTAGTTTTGACTAAAAAGTCCAAATCTGACCTAATAAGAGAAGAATAATTCTCTACAGTCTCTAGAGTCCAATATGAATTGTACACCATTACTTTTTTATATTATTATTTTGCAATAATTTCTGTGAGCATCGTTAAAACCTAGCTGGCTGACTATGAACCATAGCTTCTCAAGACCACTGTTTGAGCGCCCTCTCTGAGCCTCTGGCAAGTGACCTCTGAAGTGGGATGCTGTCTGACTTCTGCAGAATCTGGGGAGAACATCTACCTTGTTTTCTGGAAGTCCAGAGAAGACTGATCAGAATAGAGCTCTTCAAAGTTTCTTATACCTTCTTCATCTAAAAAAATACGTGTTTCCATCCCCATTAACGAAAAAGAGCTATCTTAAGAGGTTACTTTTCACATCCTACTAATCATACATCATATAGACATATTTTCATGGGCTTCAGGCTAACTTATCACCCTCATAAGACAAGAAACTGCTTTACATAAGAAAAAAAGCATATAAAAATATATAAACTACTATGTATATTTGGTATATTTTCACATGTACTCTCTTTGGGTTCTTCTTTTCACATGTACTTCTTGTTCACAAAAAAAAGTATTGGTAGTGGTTTTATTGTTGTTTTCTGCACATCAAAGTATTTAACTCTGCTGGGAGCACATTTAGTATTAAGCCTGAACCTACAAGAAATAAATTATTTTAAGGAGTTGGGCAGTATCTATTATATATGTCCTTTGTCTCATTCTTGTTTAAAGTCATCTCTTAATTGATATCTGCCATAACATTAACATTTAAAACTCATGCCTGCATAATTTTAAATATTATTTTTCCTTTATTAGCTCCTGAGCACTGCAGTGATTATAAATGCTTATTTTAAAGTCTGTTTATTCACCTTTGAATACCATATAATTATAAGTCTACTTAATTGGAAACAAAACAAAAATTGCCATCTGGTTCTACTGAGAATGGGTGTATATACAGATCGGAATATGTAAAGAAAGGGTAGGGCATATCTTTAATGCTAATAAGGTTTCAGAAATATCACTGCTTTTAAACAAACTGAAAAAGGGATGTGATATGTGCATCTTATCTTTTGCTTTGTATATAACCCATACTATAGAAGTACTGGACAGTCTCACAATTTATAATTTTCATTATCTTCTTTTCAGCCTTTTTAGGCTTTGTTAACATTAATTCTTACAAACATACAAGCTTAGTCATGGCTTTTTCAGCTAATGTGAACACTCATGAACAGTTTGTTCATTTAAACATGCCTTCAAAACACAGACTTTATATCCACAAAAGTTAATTGTTCAGATACATTAGGTAGGAAGACATGGGACTGTATGAATAGGTGTGCAATTTTTACCTTGCATGAATATCTGTGAGGACTGTCAAATATGTGTGAAAATCAGTTTTGAAGGAAGGATGCCCTTTTATTTGCATATGAAAAATCTGTAGCACATTTAGAAGCAAATTCAATAAGATATACATTGTGAAGAAATGAAAGACACTATAGGCAGACACACACACCTTTATACATAAAGATATAAAAATATACCTACACAAGACAACAAATTTGTTTTATTTATCCTCCTTATTATCAATAATAATAATTTTGGGGTGCTTTTTTGAGAATGGCTTTTTCTGTAGCTTATGCGATGCAATATTTTTCTCTCTAAGACCTGTATGTGTTTTAATAAGTCATGTTTTAAGAGGAAATTGTAAGAGGCAAATTACCTACAGATATGTCTCCTTCTGTTAGTTGTCAGGCAGGGATCTTCTCTCCTAATGTCAGAAACCTGCAATAGTGAAGCTCCCTCTGAACAGTCACTGAAGGCTCCCCTTATAGTCAATGGAGGGAGACACCAAGTTCAGCAGGGAATCCAAGCCAAAGTGAAACTCAGCTTACTACTACATTTGTGTCTCTTTAGACTCCAAAGGACATTTAGATAACCAGTGTATGTCGACTCCAAAGGCTATAGACTTCCCTATTTGTCTCCTTCAAGTTTAGGATCAGCCATCCTGAAAGATTTCTCCAGAAGAAAAGCCATTCACTTAAATGAAAATCTGATCATGGAAAAGACATCACCTGGCAAACCAAGTTCTCCCTCCATATATTGGATATATTCCTGTTGCAAAAGTATTTGAAGACCTCATAATATATTTGTTATTTTACAGAAAGTCATCTCATCATTAAAATAAATTCTGATGAGAAAACACAGAGCTGTCTTATTGTGAGTGTGTGTCCATGTTGCAGTTCTTCAAAACGGATCATGATTTTCCAGCACAGCCTTGGACATTAAGGATTTAAGGGGAAATATCCAAAATCCTCAAAGCTGCCCTGATTCTTCACTAGCTGAAGTCAGCTAGATTTTGACATTTAGTTCAACTGGAACTGTAATAGGTTTTCCTAATCCTTATCTTTTCTCAAAACAGTATAGATTAGCTTGTAGTTCAAACAGCTATTTAGAGCAAGGTTTCTTCAGCAATGAGGGACTACTCACCCATTTCAATTATAATTAGTGTAGAATGAAAGAGAATGCAGCAAGAGAAAACCTCTTAGTATTTTTTGATAAAGATTTTATTTGTATCAATGTACTTTTCAAAATGATAATATGAGAGAATTTGTTTTTCTATCAAGAGAGCATAAAAATAATATTGTTTCTAGAAATTTTACTGTTTCGTACTTCAATCTAATTACATGAATGTGATGATTAATTGAAAAATAAATTTATTCATTTAACACAAAGACAGAAACCTTGCTAGAATAACCAAATCAAATGCATTTATTTATCCCACAAAACTAAACAGCAAAACAAAAGAAAAAAAAAGTCAAATCGGAGCCCTTCCAACTCCTCTGGTAGCACTGCCGTATTCTAGTTCTTCAAAAAGAAATACTAGCTCTTTCTTATTAGCTGGCACTGCAAGAATTTAAGTGACCCAGCAGTCAACATTCCCCACTGTGGCAAAAACAATTTTGTAATTGTCCTGTGAATTAGGGAAGCGAACTCTAGGAGGATTCTCGCATCGGGTGTTTTCTTGGGCGATGACGTGGAAATAATAGATTTAATGAGAACAGTGTAACGATGTGGAATACAATTTCATTCTTGAGTAAATTTCACATTTTTTCCAACCATAAAATGGATTAACGTGAAGTGTCAAGCAGGGAACTAACCTGGAGACCCACTGCTAAACACAAATAAACGAACGGCCAAATTTGCATTGTAGCCGACTTCGACACAGAGCGAGGGAAACGAGAAGGGATGCAATGGTGGCCAGCGAACGAGGTGGCTGCAGTTTTAGCACACCGTGGCGTTCATTCATGCTGACAGTGGGGTTGCCTCGGTGGGATCTGAGCCCCGCACCGTAAGACCGACCCCCACCGTGAGCCCTAATAAGGGAGGAATTAACGCTCTTCTAACTTCTCTGCCCCCGGAGAGGGTCCTGGGCAAATGGTGCCTGCTGGAAGGTTGGCAATGGGTGAGTGCCCTCTGCCGATACCTCTGCTGTGCCATGATGATATTTCTGCCACTGCAGAATGGGCACCTTGATCCTTGCAGCAGGGAGCCAGAATCTAAGCAATAATCTTTGCAGAGAAATTCAGGAATCGGGCTGCCTGTGCCAGACATGGCCTGGCATTAGGGTTGCTCTTCCCTGAGGAGGTGATACCATCTCCTTGCAGTGATGGAGTTGATGTTCCCGCTGCAGCAGAGCCGTGCTGGGACGGAGCTCTGCCTTCCTCATCAACNCCCCGCACGCTCCCACCACAGGGATTAGGATTTGCTTTCCCAAGCAGATTAGGCAGTTTCTCTTAACCTTTCACAGGACACACAAACTGGAGGGAGAGGGAGAGGAAAGGCTGAGGCTCCTTGAGCGGCATCTCCTGGGAACTGGAAGGGATCTGGTGCTCCAGGAGTCTCCTGCCATGCATAGAGATACTGATTTCTCAGGTGTGGATGCTCATCTTTGCAATTGCATGGCATGAGAGCTTCACAGCACATAAAACTCTGGGAAGGTGGTCAGGAAAAGAGCTAGAAAATTAAGAAGAAAATTGTGGCTGGTGTGAACTTCTCAATCCTCCAGAGCAGGTGCAGTTTTCCTAACTGATAGTCCACAAAATGCACTGGACAACACTTGGCAGAGAGGATGCCAAATTCTGAGGTGAGGACAGAGACACATTCCTGCATGTTTGTGTAAATTAGTACCAGGACAACATCTGGTGAGGCAACATTTTTAAAATCAATTTGAATAAGTTGTAATACACAAAGGCATAGGGATGCCTTTGGTCCAAGCCAATGAAAACCCACTGATTTTGTCACAATTGATTCCTTTCATCTCAACATATTAAATTCGGTCAAATAAATATAGAGATGAGCAAAAAAGTCATGAAGACATGAAATTTTATGTAGGCATGATCTTACAAAGATTCTCGAAACCAACCCACCCACACAAGCACAATTGCACTGATAGTATAGATAATGCTCTTCTTAGCGTGTCCTATTTTTCCTGAGGACAAGGAATTGGCCTAGGAAATACACACAGTTTCCAAGCTTTCAGCAGATATCTTGTTTTAGCCAGTATTAGAAATTGGCTTGTGTTAGGTTTGTCTTGGTCATCTTGCTCAATAGGATAAAAGGCATACCTACCTGATTGCGCTTCCTTGGAAGAATACTAATTAAGGTCCTCATTTTATTCATTGTGCTTTCTTTAGACTGTTGCCTTCACATCTGACTTTCTCCTGTACAGTGAGGAAAATGTTATTTAGGAAGGAGATGTTGTCATATTCGGTACAACAAAAAAGAGGTTTCAGGAAGCTACTCCAAATAGTATTGCTGAGGATGTGCAAGTCTTTCAGCACTAAAGCTTGAGCAGAAAAATCAGTGACATGAAAAAGCTTTCATTCTCTGCAGACCTTGCATTTATATATTCTAAAACCGATTTTTCAACTACCAGAAGCAATAACACAGCCAGTCTCAAACCTCTGCCTTTAGTGCACTGACTGGCTGATTATTGTAGTTCAAAATACCAGCAAAACAGAAAGCACTGATATTCATTTCAGCAGCTGTCCAGCATCCCTGGAAACAAATTGCACTTTGTGTCCAGAGTGGCAAAGCCAGAGTAAAGTGAAATTAGAACTGGGATGCTCTGAAAGTAGCTATGAATGTCAAAACATCTGCTGGGAAGGTGTCTGCCCTATGAACAAATTTTCACCTAAGCCACCCGTGGCTTAGACTTTCACTTTACAGAGTGGCCTATTCCTTGGAAAATCATTAAAGGAAAGTGAAAAAAAAAAGTTAATTATCAGTGTCAGTCAGGATTTTATTGCTTCATAAGTGGCATCCATAAACTCTTTTTGAATTATTAAACTATTTGTATGGATTTTATGAATCATTTCCATCAACCTAGATTTTAGTAAAGAGTATATATCTTTAATACACCCCATAATCCTCAACCTATGCAATGCATCCACCGCTCAGTTTTGAATTTTTTGTGTAAAACTTTTCCTTCATTATCCTTCTCTCCTCTTGCTGAAAACTGTCCTGTAGCCAGATGCTTGCAAGATATTTTGACCGTGGCTGGACAGAGGACAGAGACTTAATTGAACCAGCTGTTGACATGCCTCTCTGATCTGGCCATCTGGACTACCTTTGGAGTCAGTGGAGAGAAACCAGCACTTCAAGGGCACAGTCTATCTCATTTTGAAGTCAGGCTTTGAAAAAGATCAGATTAATTTCTCAGCAAGAGGTATCTCTTTCTCCCACTGATCCTAAAAGGAGTCTAGGTCATATGTTGACATCCACATTGTAGACCACCAGGGTCAGATGAGATGAATCCCATCATGACTAGCCAAGCTATACCCAGCATGCATCCAGATTGCCTTTATTTCACATATGTAGGTCTTTGATTGCTCTCATTTTATAGCTCTTCAGTCACAACATCCCTAGGGCGTGGGAAACACTTTCAGCTGTGAAGTGACTCGGTGGGATCCTGTTGCAGTATTAGGATACCATAGCACTACAATCATACAAATGAAAGTAATAGGACAGAAGAGGGATAGTGATGGAAAAGCAGATAGAAATTAGACTCATACCCTGTAGGAACATAATGAGCTACACACCAAGAAATACTGTTTTAATAATTCAGAATGTCATTAATTTGTCTCCTGTCTGTACTAAGACAAAATCATTTTCTTCCCAAATTATGTTTGTCCCCCAAAAATATAAAGTTCTGGATCTGAAATAATCTAGTAATATAAGTAGCTAGCATTTATTTAGTAATTTCTCTTCAAATTATTTTGCAGATATTGCCAAGTTTATTTTCCTTATTCTTCTGGGCAAGAGGCTTAAGTGCCAGCACAGAGTAGGTGCCCAGGTTAAAAATTTGAAGGTAAGTATCCTGCTTTCAGATCTAAAATATTTCTAAATTTCTAAGGAAAAAAGTCTCATTAGGCTACAAAATTTATATGCCTAAGAATGTCACAGGCAATCTGAGTATTTCTGAAATTTGAGTGAATTGTCAAAATGAAGACATGTATACTTAAACTACAAAATTCTTTGTCACATTTCATGTGTATGCATGGTACTGCCTAATCATCATTTACATATTCCTGTGAAGTCTTGCCACCAAGAACCTTTAAATTCAAAAATTCCTAGCAAATGCAACAGGACTTTTCCAACGCATAAAATAAGTCAAGTTCAAGGCAGAAAAAATTCCCCATTCAGTAACTGGCTTCAATTAAAGATTTCTTCTGAATAGAATGGTGATTGGAAACCTAGTTCTGTTTTGGGCAATATTTTTCTATTCCTTGTTTGCCAGTATAAGAATGAAGAAAGGTAATAGTAAGGTAATGAAGAAACTCTTGATTCGCACTGTTAACTGCCACAAGACCATGACATCATGTCTGGGGGTTTTAAATAAAAATCAATTAAACTAAATATTCTTGCAATACAACCAGCTTATAAAAAGCTTACCTAGGAAGTCATTGTGAAAACAGTGGAACTGTCTTGCCTAAAAAACACTTAATAAAAGCCACTGCATCAATGAAGTACAGATTTCTCACAAAAATGAGAAGCATTTACATAAGAAAAATGGAGACATATTTTCTCAAAACATGATCTTTCTCTTTTTGCTCTTCATGGTTGAAAGATGTTAAAGTGTCATCTCAAACTGTTCTTTTATTGCCTTAAGTTTTACTAAACCCTTTTAAAGGAATTAAACAGGACACTTACAGACTCATAACGAGCTTTTTACTTTTTTTTTTCCTCTTAATAAGTAGGCACTAAACTATGCTTGTCCAAACAGGCTTCATTTTTGAAACAGATCATTTTTGGAATTAAAAATGAAATATATAAAATAGGGTTTCATTTTTATTAAAAGTTTGGCAGAAAGAAAACAAGTTAGAGAAGCAAAAGGCCTATTCGTGAGAGAAAAAAAATGTTATCTTATAAATACCGTGTCTACTAAATACTTAGAGAGATGCAGAAGAGAGGGACAGACAGGGTCTGTCTCTTTGTCCCCATAATCATTTTCTATATCAAACAGCTTACCAAAAAAAAAAAATGCAGCAAATGTTTATTTTATCTAGATGATAATCTAGATTATCCAAAATATAAAACATTATCTTCACTAAAAGCTCTAAACCTTAAGAGATAGATATATTATTCTTAGATGTTTTCTTTCTTGTTTGAAATATGAATTCACAAGCATTGTTGAAGAAGTTTTGGAAATTGTCTTAAATGTTTTCCATTTACCAATCCCTATTTATTATAAGTGATCCTAACATGTTCAATTTTTAATAATCATTTATTTGGCAGTAGTTTTAGTAAAAGAGATAATTTTACACAAAAAAAATCTTGAAGCTCTGTTCTTAGAGCAAAATACCAATTTCTAAGCAAAATCAAATTTTACTATCTTAAATGTAACCAAATTGTTTTCTATATAATAAAGTGTGGTGGCAATTGTGGAGCAAGGTCTTGGGAGCTTACTCTTCTTCTTCAGGTCCTATTTCTTCCAACTCCCAGCCAGTCCATGTTCACGTGCTTCACTGGTCTACTTGCATTTATGGGATGTTCCATGGCTCCAGCTGGGGCTGAGCTGCTAGTCCACACATCTGCTTCTTCAGCCCAGCCTTCAATCTACTTGCTCAGGGGTCCTTCCACTTGGTTATGTTCCCTTTAGGGTTGCACTAGCTGCAGCTGCGGGCTCATTTTCCACATGGCCTTCACCTGCTACAGCTACAATAAAGTATACTGTCCATCAGTGACATTAGACTCAAAAGAATTATTAAAAATCATCTTATCTCTTATCTTCTTATACACAGTAAACCACTAGTTGTGATTCATGAATTTTGCAAATACCTCTGGCCTGCTTTCATCCTAGACAGTTCATAAAAGATTTTCAACAATTTCTTAGAACAACTACTGCAAAAGAAACACACCCTTGAAATTCAGAGACAAGTTCCCCTGGGCCTGAATTTTTTCCTTGTTTTACAATGCTCAAAGTCTTTTGCAGGAAAACCATGAATATGTTTATATGTCTCTTACTAGTATTGAAATAATTTTTTGGCAAAAGGAGTCAAAGTCCTTCCCAAATCCAACTCAGTTATGGTTGTACAATTTGTTCCGGCTCTGTAGAACATGAAGATATCTTCTGGATATTTGGGGATATATCCAGCCACACTTGTTATCATTCACATGTTAAGCAGCTAGGCAAATTCAATCACATTTACACGATATTAAACTTGATCTAGGAAATTGCCTTTGACCTAATTGCCATTCCTTTTGCCACAGTTCACACTGTGGTGTGCCTGGGTATCAGTGTGAGGCAGGTGTGCACACCCTTTACATTTAAGTCGTTAAGTCCCTGGGTTGTCTAGGGATTCCCAGGTTATCATCTGCAGAGACCTGAGAGTGGACTGGTTTAAAACAATGGACTAGCTTGAAACTTTTTAATTGACTGAATATTAATTAATGAACCTTCATGATTAGGAATTTCAGACAGTTCTGGAAATTCACCCAGACAGCCTCCTGCTGTGTCAAATTTAACATGGGCTTAAATTTGCCAATTCTCTGCAGTGGAGAATCTGCCCCTTCCCTCCAAAAGAGTCCAGTGATGGGTCTTTCTTCAGAAGTGATCAACCTGGACACATATTAGACCAAATAGCCGTATCTAAATGGCAATATAAACTGTTTCTGCAGAAATGGTTATGTAGGACTGTCTTTTGCATAAAGTTGAGATATTTAGGGTTCCTTTAAGAGGTTGGGTGCACCCTCTCTCATGTGCCATCAGGAGCTACTCCAGGGTGACAGCAAAATCTGAAAACTACCCTGGATTGAGGTCTGTCTGCCCCAGCCATCCTATCTTTGTGCATCTCAGTCAGACCTCACCTGTAGCTCTCCACAAGGTCCCTTCCCCTGATCTAGTTTCCAGACTACGTCATGAACTGAGGTGTGTAGTTGGAGACCAACTGTCCCTGCTGCAAGAGATCTAGCAAGGCAACCTTAGCTGCAGCAGCACAATTACCATCCTCACAAAAATGAGCACAGTGAATAAGGTTTTGGGAGGCTGGATCAGAGAGTCACTGCATTTCATGTAAGGGGTGGTCCCGAGACCAAGGCCCTAGGGAAGGAGTATACTCAGGGAAATAACAAATTGCTACTGACTGATTAGTTCCTACCCCAGTTAGGAATTAAATATGAGCCACATTTGACAAGTAAACCCTCATAAAAATATAAAACCACTCATATTAAGTCCTCACTCAGTGCTTACTGAAGGGTTCAGGGAGTTGAGGAGCAGATGAGAAAGCCTACAGGACTGTCGTCTTCATCCACATGTTCCAAGAGCTTCCTGTAGGATTTGGAGGTTAGTCTGGAGCTGGGGGAACTGCTTGCACACAGGTCTGAGATCAAGTCATGAAGTCAATGGTTCCATAGGCAGAATCAAAGAGCTACAAGACCAGGCACAGACATACCAGCAGAAACCTAGGGGGAAAGCCTTAAAAGTACTCCCAAACCAAGTGGGACAAGTCCCTGCTGAGGTTCCTCACCTCTCTCTGATTGAAGGGCCCACAGCTGTAGCATCAAAGCTTGTCCTGAACTGGGGCAACAAAGCCCCAAGAGGCAGCAAAGTGTTCAGGGCTCTGACAACAACTGTAAAGCCAAGAAGGCTTTACATGTTCTGCATAAGCTAACTATTCTAGCAAAGGTGCTTGGGAGCTTCTACTTAAACCATGAATATTTCCTGATTAAGATAATTAATATTTTATTTTCTTCCTTGTCTACTTTCAAGCTATTATCAAAGCCAAAATAAATAATGGCATTAATTATTTCTTATCAAGCACACATTCATTACCAAGAATAATTCTTACTGCCTTTTATGTCTGATAATTTATTATCAAATCTCCTAGCAACCACAGTTTTTCATGTTATTCAGATATTTTGAGATTTGCTCTGAAGATGGCAAATAATATTTGACCTGCCATTTAAGACACGTCTATTTTATCACTCCCGCTTGTAGCAATCACAAAGAATCCATTTGTTTTTTTAACATTGTTAATTCTGTCAAGTATTTTTGCAATTTCCCTTCTCATATAACTTTTAAAAAAGTTAATGGCAGAGTTTTTATATATATATAAAATTCATAACTGGCTAGTCTTCTAAAATCTTCTAATACAATTAAATTTATTCTCTGGCTAATCACACATGGCAAAGTTTCTGAAATACAAACTTTATCAACTTATTTTGGATGGATATCTAGGTAGGTTTTAATGTTTTTAAAACAAGAAATTTTCAGTAAAGTGCTAGGAAAAAAATGACTGTCAAGACTATCATGTTAAAATGCCATAAATGTTTCCAGTGTTTCATCCAATAAAATATAAAGTCTTATTGATCTTAGTAATAGAGTCATAGAATATAAGTTGCTTCAAGTGTTTCTGAATCTACAGTTGTTTGTTTAGCTGGCTTTTGAATTACTTGCTTAAAAAAAAATTGATTTTTAATATAAATATTCTTTATGTGCTGAAGGTAAAAGCATTACACTAGATATATGTGTGTAAAAGCCATTATTTCAGATTTATGGACTATAACACTATATAGTACATAACCCTTCAGGTTAACTCGTTACTCATTGAATAGTTAAGAGATTTAAAAAGAAAATGATTAGAGGTAATGTGCTGTGCTGAATTTTTGGCTCAGTGTGGAAATTGTGGTGCTTAATAAGTCTGTCAGGGGACAGAACCATAGGTTCTTGTGCAGTGTAGTTAAATCTGGGGCTTCGGCCCCTAGGATCACCACAGTTCCAGATACCTTCTCTTGTCTCTATCCAAAGCAAACAAAAGCCATTATCCCAAAAGGAAACCAAGCACAAGAAAGACCCTTGTTCTGAACCCTGAGGGATCACTGTTCAGGTCCAGGTTTCCTTGGACTTTCCTGCACTGCAGCAGTAGTTTGTAGCAGATTTTGCAGATATTTCAGCACTTTCACACAGACAGTGGAATTTTCACAAAATCCCATCCACTCAAAAGCCAGATTATCAAATGGCCTCTGAACATCTTGAACCCATCTGTGCACATCGATTAACTGAAGATGACATCCATGCTCTCTCCTTTTCTTCTTCACCTGGGAAATGCGATAAATCCTGTCTCTTTCTAAACCTTGTTTGCCATATATGTTTGCCTTAGAAAGTTGGAAAAGAAAAAATATTCTCAATAGTCTCTGCTGTGACTATAGCCTACAGTGCAATGTGAGTAGCAGTCTATGTTTCAATACTATCCATACGGACTGTAACACAGACATTCTTTCTGTATTGTCAAATACATTCTGTTTCCACTTTAAAAAGTCAGCAATGATCCACATGCTCTTCTGAAATGTTCTTTTTCAGCAAACTGTTTGACAAATAGACTTGAAGAATCAGAAAAGTCTGAAGAAGTAAAAGATCTGGCCTTTGCTGTCTAACCATACCTTCCCCTATCTGTGGCACCAATTAGTCCTCATGCATCCACTAGAAGTAAAATTCTTCATTCACCTCACTTGTCTGCTTCTTAGGTATTGTTGTGGTGTCTGTAGATATTTGCTACCTTGTATGTAAACAAAACCCATAGTTTTGAAATTTTTTTTTTACTGTTAATTCAGGAAGTCAATAGTTTCATAAAGGCACAGAGGAGTTTGTGCAAAATCCTCCATGCACAAGGAGTAGCAGGCAGAGCATTAAGGTAAAGAGGAGCATGGGAACCAAAATAACAAAAGGAGAAATAAATGCTGTCAAAATGAGCAATATTCACCTATGCTGTAGTTTTTGCTTCTCTCCTGGTGTCTACTGAGTCTAATGCCTGTTTCCACTAGTACAAGATCCTATTTTCCCCACTGCAATTGTCATTAAGGCACTTGGCCAAGACTTCTTTCAAACCTTATTTAAAATGACAGGAATTTCAATTCAGACCAGTAGAATACACAGAAAGTCTATGTAGCTCTACATCTCATTCCTTAGTGAATGTAATCTGTGACTTTTCCAGAAATGTTTAGGTTCACATCTTCCTATGAAGGAGGTGATCCTTCCCCTCCACTGGTAAGGCCAGCACTGAACACTGGTAAGGGCACATCTGGAATTATGGGTTCAGGGCTGGACTCCCCAGTGCAAGAGAGACATGGACAGACTGGAGTAGGTCCAGCAAAGAGCCGTGAGAGTGACTAAGGACTGGAGCATCTGTCACATGAAGGAGAAGGCCTGTTTATGTGGAGGCTCACTTCAAGGACAGTAGTACAGGATGCCTTGTGAGTAGACAACTAATCTCAAGGATGGCAGTACAGAATGCCTTGTCAATAGATAAGGAACAAAGCAAGAAAAAGAAGATAACTGCAACCGCACAGCTGGTGCCTCATCAAGATGCTGATTGGACAATCATGACGTAGTCCTGTAGAATATTGGTTTATTTAGTAACTGTGCTTTGCGTGCTTTTAGGCAGATAAGGTATTGTATTGGAGAGAGTATGGTATATAAGTTGTATCTGATGCTCTATAAAGGGTCTTTAGTTCATTATACCAGAGTCCATTCCTTTGCAAGGTGTGACAAACGGTGCCCAACATGGGGCCTGAAGACTAGTTGTCTCTCCGGTTGAACTGCCCAGTAGAACTCCGGGATTCACACTGAAAGGAAGCGTGAGGATCACACTGAAAGGAAGTGACATTTGTGCATGCACTAAAAGCCTCTTGAAAGGAAAGAGGTAAGCAGCTGGACACTATGGTCACACTTAACGAAGGAATAAAAGGACATTTTAGAAGTTTTTCTCAAAATTCTGAAACAGCAAAGAAAAAAATCAGGTGTGACATGTTTAGCCCAGGGAAAAAAAGGCTCAGGGGGATCTTATTAATGAGTATGAATACCTGATGAGGGGGATAAAGACGATGGAGGAAGACAAGAGGCATTGAACACAAGTTGAAATACAGGACATTGGAACAGGTTGCCCATAGAAGTTGTGTGAAAAGACCATGTATATATTCAAATTCTGACTGGACACAGCCATGAGCAACTTTGTCTATGTTATTCTGCTTTGAGCAGATGGGTTAGACTAGAAAATCTCTTAAGGTCCCTTCCCATCTCATCAACACTGTAACAAAATCAGGATCACAACTGCTGCAACTAGAAAAAAAAAAATGTAAAATAGGCAATGCCAATTTTGTCAAGTCAGCCTCACTGGAGCTGTTTTAGCTCTGAACCTCACACAAGTAATTCTTGAAAGTAAATTGTTTGCCTTTGAAGGTACTTGTTGACACGTAAAGATATATTCCTTACAAAATCTGGGAGTGATATGTACACAACAAAGATCTTTCCACAGCATTATAAAGAGTTGGGATGAAGCCCACGCTGTATTCAGTGGGAGTTTTGATTGACAATGCCAGTACTAAAAAATTAATAGTAGTCTTGATATTTTTAAGTCGTGTCTATTAGGAATCACTCAGAAGTGCAGAACTGGAGAGCATCTCTTTTCACTAGAGACTTCTATGTGTAGACTTGAAAAGTAAGTTTAGTCAAATCTACATTGCTTTATTTGTTAGTCTTTTCTTTTTGTAAACTATTCAAATTTTCCTCAAAAGTCCTGCATTTTTTGTTTCCTGAAGGGAAATTGTTAGGTAGTGACTAAGTGAAATTACCATTTGTGAAGAGCAGGATTAAGATTTTTTTTTTTCTACTTATTTGTTTTAAATCTGCATTCCCTTTACAACGGGAGAAGCAGTGCTAAAAGGTTATGCTTATGGGTTAAGCCAAGTTTTGTACAGCTTCACAAAACTTCATAGCTTCATAGATCACACAACAACATGTATTTTGTAAGAAGTCCTATGGGAGACACTCATCCCATCAGCGGTGCAAACAAATAATCTCGCAGGATCACAGTGATGTATTGAAGTGTTTTTAGCTATTAGAGACAGAAGTTATAAAGTACAGTCAAGAATACCAAAATCAACCTGCAGTGAGTGCATGGTAGCTATAACAAACTGATTCTCCCTGCATGTATACCAGTTTTAAACAAGCACAACTGATGGTTTGTGTGTAGTTAATCCAAATTAAGTGGGGTGAAGGCTTCCCATCTCCAGTGTGAAAGTAGGGAGGGCTGGTAACCACTCTCAGTTCAGAAGAACGATCTGATTTTGTTCAAGCATCCCACTGGCCCCCGTCTTGTTTCCAGACTTCTAACACAAGCATTCCTACAAGATTATGCAGGAAGGACTAGAAGGATTTTGCAAGGCAGGATAGTTACATACTTTGGTGTACCCACTTTCATGCCAAAATCTGCAGTGGTGTTGCAGGCTTCACCATATGAAATCTGCGAGCAAACAGAAATGATTGGGCCACACTGGTAAGTGTGAATGTGGATGTTATTGAGTATCTTAATAATGCCATTGTGCCGATAGCTTTGAAATGTATTTATCAACACTGCACTTTGAGCTTTTCCTAAAAGGTCATATCAGCATGAACATATAAGTATGACTAATCAACCTCAACAAAAAAACACATCTTTCCTGGAGGAAGATAGAAGTCAAAATAAGCTACTCTGTATTTAACCACAGTATCTCATTGGGGAAGCTATTCCAAGGAAGCCAATGCAATTTTGTTTAAATGGTTAGAAAGCATGTCTCTTCAGACACTTCAGGTTTACTGTTTCTTTGACTTCTTAGGATACATTTCACTGATTCATTCTAGCAGCTTTGTAGAAAGCAGATATTGCTTTCCTTGGACTTTTTCCTTGCACTTTAGGTTTCACAAGCTAATTCACAAGTGCATTATTTTCTGTTGCCAGACAAACCAATCTTAATTTTATTGTGACATTTGGAAATTTATTGCAATTTTAAATTGGACAGTGGGTGTTAGAAGCTGCGTTTTTCCTGAACTTCAGTATTTATATCAGTCAATTAATGAACTGTATAAATAGATCATGACTGATATTTGTTATCTACAATTTTCTTGATAATGTTTATTTTATAGTTAGACTCATTGAGAAACTTAAAAAAACAGATTTTCATATTTTTGACCATTTAAAGGCAAAAAGAGTAATTCAGTTAAGGTGAAATTAGAGTTTCACTGAATTATCATCTCAAATTTAAGGGATTTCATCTAAATCTAGGAAATAAAATACCTAAGAGAAGGTCAGATATGCTATCACTCAGTAGAAACAATCTTGACATTGAAATTAGGCTCAGAAAGAAGTACCTGATAGACTGTAGAGTTTGTAGTGAATAATGTTATAAGATTATAACAAATGAGTGCACTCAGCTCAAGAGAGTAGAACAAGGAAATCAGTAATATGAGAAAGCAGGAAGGAGGCAGAGGAGGATATGCTTACAGAAAATAAAGCTATTTAGAAATCACAGAAAAATTCCATGGGGGAAAGAGACAATTAATGTACAATATGCCTAACTGGCCATAAAATTATATGTGACAGATAACAACGATAGTGTCAATCACAGCAGGAAATAGTTCAGACAGGTCATGCATGACTAGTCGTACTGCTTGGAGTTGGCTTTTGTGTACGTCAGTGTGCACATATGCATAAGGGAAAGAGAGAAATGCCTGCATTTTTTGCATACCTCACAGTGTTGTAGAATATACACTGTAAATAAAGGAAGCCATAGTTAATGCATTTTGGATTCAAGGTGGTAAAACAATGGGCACCCATTACTACTCTACAAGCAGTAAGTTAGTATTGTTCTAGCTTGTTGTTTGCCAGCTGCCTGAATAAAGGCAAGAATTCAGCTAGCGGGACAGACAGATTTGGGAGGGAAGAGAATGTTCCACATCTCACTCAGCATGTTTACTGTCTTGCAAAATTCAGGGAGCTGTTCTTTATTTAGGGAAAAATAATGACATCTTTCTTTAAGGAGACGAACCAAAAGAGAGTAGTTAGCCCTGACTGCAGAATTATAGGTGGCAACATGTCATTTGCTATGTCAAGGCTGTTACAGACATCTGGCTCTTGTCTGTTGCATGCCATCCTTGCAGATTTAGTTGACTAGCATTTGTGCTTCCATAAGAGTAATATAAAAGTAGGTAACTAATTAGGCGTGTTACCAAGCAACATCTTCACTGAATGCTTTTAATCTGTTCCAAATAATGCTTCCATGGGAAAGAAAAAAAAAAAACAAAACAAACAAACAAACAAAACAACAATGAAAAATACATATATAAATATACACTTCATGCACTATAATAGTGATCACGCACAGTAGTGGTGATTTTTTTTATTGGTGTATCTTATTCTCTTCCCTCACAAGCAGAAGCTTTCTTGATTCTGCATTCCAAGATTATGGCACATGCCAGGGTCTTATTGCATGTTCCAGTCCTCTCGTAACTTTTATGGGTTTGTCTCCCATTGTGTATTTTAGGGGTTCTCTACAAATCTTCTTTACACCTATTAACCTGCCAGACGGGCTGTAGAATTTCTTTATCTGTAGCATGCCACCTGTCTTCCATATTTTCTATTTCTTTCTCTGTAAATGTCAGGGATATCAGCTGCATTTCCAGTGTCATCTTTCTCTGTGATCACCTATATGCTCTTCCTTCCATGATAATTATTTCATTTTTCGCCCAGAAAGTAAGTCACTTATGGTGCCATTTTTTCACTTCTGCTCATGAAATCTTAAGTCAGCAAACACTGAGGGAGTAAGAACTGGTGATAGCTATTGGCAACAAGTCCATGAACTCTTTCAGCCAGTCCAGATGAATTCATCTGTTTCTGATGGTAGCTGTTAGAAGCTTAAACACCTTTTCACAGGTCTGTATCTGCAGTTTGAAGATAATTTCTGTAGGAAATTAAAAGCACTAAAAGCAAAATGCAAAGGAGGAAGTTGGAACAGAGCTCCTGTTTGACTGCGAAATGAAAAACCATCCTTAGCCATCTAAAGGCTCCTAGTCACTCTTTCATTTCACTCACAAATAAGGATATCCTTAAGTTTTGCACATTAAAACTTAAACATCAATGGAAACGGCTCATTTTATAAACTGGAATGAAGCTGGGCAAGCCTGGGTTTTCACCCTTCCTCCTACTAAGAAGAGATTACCTCCAAGGTTTCTTGACTGTGGATCTTACCCTGTCATAATCTATACAGTATTATTATTTCATATTCAAGACATATTAAAATGTATAAATTATCTTGTATCTTTAATTATTTGTTTGATTTACAAAGAGTAATCATGCCTCCCAGAACAAAATTTTAATGACTGTTTCCTAACTGGAAAGATGAGCACAATATGTTTATATTTGCTTTGTGAATTTTGACATTTGACCAGTGTGTATCATTTTATGTTACTGGTCAACCACATAGGCAGCTTATAATAATGAAAATAAATGTTGAGAAATTAATAAATAACCAAGATCTGTAAGTATGTGTCATTTTCCTAGAATTAAGGATCTCAGTCAGGGTGGGATGATCAGCTCGAACTTTTATGCAGATCTGATTAAATGGATGGTGGAAGTTGGAGATTTTATTTTCATTGAAAAAGTGAACGATCAGTGCTCATCTGTTTTTTTTATAAAACTCCATATATTCCCCACCACTATTCACAATATGTGTATATCTTATACAGCATTAGCTTTTCATATTTCCTTTTCTATAATTCTGTTGCTATGGAAATCTTCTCCACAGAGTCAGAGGCTATGACTGAACAGGACCAAAAGCCTTTGAATGTACAGCACTCGTGTCTTCACAACAATTTGGAATAATGCTAAAGAAATGCAAGTGAAAACTGAGTTTATAAAGAAATCTTTTCAACTCTTCCATATCTGAGAAGGCTAATATTTCAATTTTTGTATTTCTATCTTAGCAAAAAATAGACAATTTCTATAATCTTTCTCTTACTAAAGGTTCCCCAAAAGCTTGACAAATTAAAGAATATTTTCAAATATTACTCGTCAAGCACTGGAGCACAGCTGCTCCTGGAGTGGATTTGACAGACACTCTCTTATATCAGTTTGTTGCTATTTGTCTTTTCGGGAGATGAAAAATAAAATTTCAGAAGTCAGCATCCAACTAATGTTTCTGTGTCTGGATGGAGCTTGAAGACAAACACTTTGGCTGCCCTACAAGGGACTGTAGGACTGTTGAAGGGCACAGTGTATGGTCAGGGAATTCCATCAAATCAGAAAGGCAATGCTTCTTTCCATTTCCACCATGTCATCCTGACACAACTCCTGATTCTGCCAGGTGAGAAGCACAAAGGAGATGAGTGGAGTTGTATTCCACAAATTATTATTGATTCAGAATTTAAAATAATTAAAAAAAAAGATCTGATAGATGGAGGAGGTTAAGGAAAAAATAAGTAAAAAATGATCAGAAAAAAATACTTAGAATATTTTCCATCTTAGAGCTCAATCATTATTTCATTCATTACCTCTTAAAGATTTTTTCCAAAAGTATTTCTCTTGCTTATTATATTATTTTCTCCTTCCGTTCTCCTGTAGTCACAGCTTTTCCTCCCAAAATGCCTTAAGTATAGAAATGTTATATGTATAAAGTGTCTTGATGATCAGATTATTTAAGTACTCTACCTAGCAATTACTTTAGCTTCCATTCTATTATCTGCTCTGTGACTTCAGATTGAAGGTCTGACATAGCATCTAGGTTTGCTCTCACCTTCAATCAAAAAAAAAAATATATATATATATATACACACAAAATTATACTCTATCTAAAAATATTTCCACATGAAAATAGCAGTTATTGGAACACAAATATTCCAATGACCTAATATGGCCTAATAAATGACAGAAATTTAAATTCATCCCAAGGACTTCTTTTTTTTTTTTCTGTACTGTGAGGCGTTTGTGTTTCTGAATTTGAATCCTTTATTTGTACCACCTTTTGCATTTCTCCCCTCATACCACAAACATAGATATTATAGTCCTAGCAAAATGGAGAAAAAATCATTATGATCAAATATGGCACTAATATGGCAAACACTGGCTAAGCATCCAGCCCATAATTTTTCCTAAATTAAGTTTCTTTAATAGTAAGAGGACAAAATAGTTTATTGCAAGTGAAAAGAAGAGTGTTCTCAACCTACTGCACTTATTTTATTGTCCCCGTGATCATTCTGACCTAATCTAATCTACAGATAATTCAAATCTTTTTGCTAATCTGAGCAGCACATACAGAAATGCAGAACAGAGGAAGGTATTTAACAAGCTTTTCTACAAATTTTCTCATGCCCATGTTTGGAATAAAACATTCAACTCTGAGTATCTTTTCTGAGGGCCAAAAATGAGATATCTTTGGCTGGATGACATATCTCAGAGGGTTGTGATAAACAGTGCTGAGACTGGTTGAAGCCTGTGGCCAGTGGTGTCCCGCAGGGGTCAGTACCGGGCCCAGTGCTGTTAAACTTATCAGTGATGCAGATGAGGATCCAGAGCAAGTTTGTGGATGGTACCAAACTGGGTGGAGTGACTGAGGGCTCCTGAGGGCTGTGCTGCATTCAGAGGGACCTGGATAGGTTGGAGAGTTGAACAGAGAGGAACCTCATGAGGTTCAACAAGGACAAGTGCAGGGTCCTGCACCTGGGGAGGAATAACCCCAGGCACCAGGACAGATTAGGGGTTGATCTGCTGGAAAGCAGCTCTGCAGAGAGAGATCTGGGAGTCCTGGTTGACAACAAGTTACCCATGAGACAGCAATGTGCCCTCGTGGCCAAGAAGGCCCATGGGCTCCTGGCTGCATCAGGAGTGTTGCCAACAGGTCAAGGGAGGAGATCCTGCCCCTCTCCTCAGCTCTGGTGAGACTGTACCTAGAGTATTGGGTGCTATTATGGGCTCCTCAGGACAAGAGGGATGTGGAATTTCTAGAGGGAGTCCAGGGCAGAGCAACAAAGTTGATTAAGGGACTTGAACATCTATCTTACGAGGAAAGAAAATGGGCCTATTTAGTTTGGAGAGGGGATCTTATCAATATGTATAAATACTTGAGAAGAGAATGTAAAGAGGATGGCACCAAACTCTTCTTCATCATCATAGAATCATCATAGAGTGCTTAAGGTTGGAAGGGACCTCTAGAGATCATCTAGTCCAAGCCCCCTGCACACGCAGGGTCACCTACAGCATGTGGCTCAGGACTGCGTCCAAGTGGGTTTGGAAGATCTCCAGAGAAGGAGACTCCACAACCTCTCTGGGCAGCC